>JADNYJ010000789.1:0-13115 GCA_015501075.1 Gymnopilus junonius | reverse complement strand
GTCCCGAGATTTCCTAAAAGAGGATATGGTGCCATTCCCCATGTGGGGTTCTTCCAGGCACCTTCGTGGACTTTGCGAGAGGTAATAGTACCTCTCCCACTAATCTCAACTACATTGTGAGTAGTGGGGACTGGGCATGATTTCTCTAGTGGCAGGAAATGTGCCGATGATGCGAGCATAAAGGGCTCATCATCTGAGTCCTCAACAAAGCGCGCTGACTTCGGTTTGAAGCCAGAGCGGTGGGGTTTTCCTCTTAGGATACTCCTTTTCTGCAAACTGCTGGGGTTACCAGCGTTCTGCTGATCAGAGTGTGTGGTTCGGGACCTTTCCCTTTGATCGCAGTATTACACTGCGCATTCGCATTGCTAGCCTGTTGGTTTTTGGGGCTGGCTGTCCTTAGGCAGGTTGAAGCTGATTTCAGCACATAGAATGTGCCGTGCTTGGTTGCTCATGCTGCTTAAGGTGCCCCAAATCGGGCAGCCCATGTGGTGCGAATGCTTGTCAAAGAGGTCTTTCAGTTCCATATTTGGAACTGAGTTTTTGCCTAGTGAAAATCTTCCATCATCCGCTGATAAATGGATTCTTGTGACATGACATTCATGGCAAGTGGAAGATTCATGAGTAGAACTAGGCACGCCATGGATTCAGAAACCATGGGTACCATACCAGTGGAACCAGTTGATATTGAGGGATTTGCATCATTGATGAGCGGGAGATGCCCATAGTGGTAATGGAACTTGGCAAGCTGGGGGTTGGGATCGGAGAGATCGATCTTGAGATTCATAAGGACCCTAAAGTCCTTGAGGGTCTCGACGAATCTCCTTGGAGTACTTTGTCTTGATCCAATCCCATGCTTGAGCTGCAGACAGGGTTTTAACCTGGTCCCATATACCAGTATCGAGGCACATGGCCAAAAGGCTGAGTGCCTTGGAATTCTTGGAGTTGTAGCTCTCCAATTTGTGGTGGTATACTTCTTCGGCAGCAGTCCAGCAAGAGAAGCGGGCATTGTACAGGTTCAATTCTCCCTGTGTAGGCCCAGTGGCAGGAGTGGTGTCAGTGGCATGAGTGCCAGTGGGAAATGAGGGTTCCCTAATTGATTGCTCCAGAGGAGCAGTAAGGGTGCCTTCAAGGATGGCTTTGATGTCCATATGGAGGATGACTGCCTCCATCTTTGATGCCCATTGGCGGTAGTGACAACCATCGAATTTAGGAAGGTCGGAGGTGGTGAAGGAAATGGAAGTGGTGTTCTTGACTGAAGACATTGTTGAGTTGTTTGGATGGTTGGAATTTCTGTTAAGAAAAAGGCTGGGTTGAGTCAGCGACAGGTGTGTAAGAAGCATGCTAAATAAGGAAAGCACTGCTAAAAATACCTGTGCCAGACATGGAATTAACCCCTTAAGGGCAATTTGTCCAGACAGTGACAGATGTCTGGGCCCACATGACAAGGCCCTATACAATGTTGCTATGGTAGTGAACAATTGTGGGAGAGCATTCTGTCTTGCGACGAACAGCTGTGGTTGATGTTCTGCCTGATGGCGAACTATCTTCCCAGGTAGAAGTAAGCTACAGACCAATGCTAAGCAGGTTCTGCACAATGGTGAACTATGCTAGACAGGTTCTGCCCTAAGGTGAACTCAATGTCCAGCAGGTTCTGCCAATGGCGAACAGCATGCTTTGCTATTGGGGCCCATAACCTATTGAGCAGCAAGTAGTGTGCTCTGCATAGTATCGTTGTAACTATTATCTTACCTGGGTTGTTAGAGGCTAGTGCTAAGGTGACTACTTAGGTACTACTTAGAAGTGCAAATGACCTGGATTAGGACGCTGTTTAGAGCGTCCTTATATACCTACAGGACATGCAGTGACTAACTACATATGAGTAATGCATAAGGCAATTACTCAGCTAATTACTATGTAATTACTAATATCTACTCATAAGATGAGTAATATGCTCACTAAGTGATCACATGTTTAAGTCATATAAGATGACTGTGATACTCTGTCATCACTGGATCTAGTCACGTATAGATGCATCTGATCATGCGTGTCATGTGAGTCATGTGATGTAGTCACATGGACACTTATCATGTCAACAATTATTATCAAACCCAAATAGTATATAAATTGTAGCTAGCCTACTGTACTCTTTAGCTTGTTCTTGAGAATCTACTCTCTTGTATCAGCCAGAGAAACTTGAACTTCTAAGGCAATCTTCTATCGAAGACAATACCTTAGTTGACTTCATCGAATGAACTCTATGACTACTATGCTAGTCCTTATCTTATCAGATTAGGATCTATCATCAACATCATAACAGAAGAACAAGCTATCACCTCATCCAATGCTTCTGCCTAGCAAGCATTATCCACCACATTATGGCTCGAAGAAGAGGACAATTTGCCTGCTAACTTTAGTGATGAAGAATTCTCTGACCCAAACACTGACCAAACCTCTGATGCAGGCACATCTGATGAATACGAAACACCACCTGAAGGAGACGAACCTTCATTAACCTGATTGACTTTCTTTGGATCTACCATCCAAGAACCCAGCATATTAAGACACGACTTTGAATCTTTGCTAGATACACTACTCAGATCTCAACCCATCTTTTACCCAATGAATGAACCCGAGATGCCAGGAGAATCTTCTGACACCATCCCCTGCTCCCTCCTCCTCCAGTGGAAAAGGATTAGGAATCATTCCTACACCCTTCTCCAGAGACTGTTCCAAAGTCCTAACCTTCTCCCAAGACCTGGGAGATTACCTGGAACTCAATAGTGACCTCTACAACACCGATGCCAAGAAAGTCATGTTCATCCTTGGACTTCTCAAGGGAGGAGAAGCAGAAGCCTGGAAGAAGGCTTGGAGAGAAGATCACATCAAGGACAATGTGAACGCTGCTGGCATACCCACCAGAATGAAAACCAAAAACTACGGCACTATCATAGAATTTGAGAAAGCCTTTCTAGAAGCTTTCAAACTGACTGAGATGAAGGACCAAGCATTCTTCAAACTCCGAAACCTGAAGCAGGGAAAAGCTTCAGCTGCTGAATTGAACACCAAGTTCAATGAACTTGTCAAGACTGCCAAGATTCCCACTACCGGGAATGAGAGCATTCTAATCGACTACTACATGAATGCCTTGAACAACTGGCTTCAAGAAAAGATCATGGGACTCGATATACTCCCAACTACACTAGCTGCTTGGCAGCAGAAGGCAGTCGAGTACGACACCCATCGAATGAACCTAGCGCACCTCCTAGGCAAGACTACTACCCAAGTGCTGAACAAATGAAAAACTTGGTGGGCTAACATAGCCAAAGGAAACTATGCCCTGCACTACCATGCCCTGGCATCCTGAATGAACCACCGAGACCCGAATGCCATGGATATTGACAAAATCAATGTCAATGCCATGACCCAGGAAGAACGAAGTGAGCTTATGTGAAAAGGGCTCTGCTTCTGATGCAAGAAGCCTGGGCATGTCTCTAGAGACTGCCCCAAGAAGGGCAAGAACAGGAGGAACCCTCCACCGAAGAAAAACCCTCTCAAAGGGAAAGTGCTCCATGCACACATCAGGTCCCTTATGCAAGACCTCACCGAAGAAGAATGTGAAGAAGTGTATGAAATGGGAGACCAAGAGGGTTTTCAATAAGGAGATGCATGAGACCAATGTATGCAACTCCTTCTTTAGATATTTATTCTGTAGTCTCGGCTCGAATTGAAAATAAATTGCTCCAATTGCCCTTTTCATTCAAGACTGAGAACAGAATAAAAATTGTTGGATCCACTCTAGGAGACACTGGAGCAAAAGGGAAGTTCATCAACCAGAACTTCACAAAGAAACACAACCTGGAAACAAAGGCACTGGAAAAGGAAATCTGAGTCTTCAACGTAGATGGAACCCCAAACAAAAAGGAAACCATCAAGCGCTATGTTGATCTAAAGCTCAACATCGATGGACAACCCCGAATGGAATGACTACTGGTTACTGGCTTAGGAAAACAGAAGATTATTCTTGGCTTTCCCTGGTTCGAAGAAAACAACCCAAACATCAACTGGAAAAATGGACACATCAAACTCAACTGGGAGATTAGTACTACTTCCCAAATAGAAGAAGTGCCCGATGAGGAAATCCAACAAGTTAATCAACTGGATGACTCTTCGGACTTAATCATTTCCTTTTTAGGTAATGAACCTCTTCTGGAAATGAAAGAGATTTGGAATATCCCTGAGGACAACAATGAAATTTGGATCAATGCAAAACTAACTTCCTCACAAATCTTCACTCAGAAACATGATGCAAAGAAGGAAGAGAAGCCACTCAAGGAAATGATCCCACCGGAATACCATGAATACCTGGACATCTTCAACAAGGACACCACCAACTGATTCCCTGAATCTCGATCTTGGGACCATAAGATCGAACTCAA
This sequence comes from Gymnopilus junonius, assembly GCA_015501075.1. NCBI lineage: Eukaryota > Fungi > Basidiomycota > Agaricomycetes > Agaricales > Galerinaceae > Gymnopilus > Gymnopilus junonius. Next base: position 8,679 of record JADNYJ010000789.1, on the reverse strand, counting down.
GGAAGGTTTTCAACCAAAGGTCTTCAAGACGTACCCCCTGATGCCCTCCGAGGATACTGAACTGGACAAGTTTTTGGAAGAAAACCTGAAGAAAGGATACATCTGACCATTGAAATCACCTATGGCCTCCCCCTTCTTTTTCGTATCTAAGAAGGATGGAAAACTTCAACCCTGCCAAGACTACCGGTATTTAAATGAATGGACCATTAAGAATGCCTATCCTCTCCCTCTGATCCCCAACTTATGGATAAACTCAAAGGAGCCAAGTATTTCACTAAACTTGACATTCAATGGGGTTATAACAATATATGGATCAAGGATGGCGATCAATGGAAAGCAGCATTCAAAATGAATAAAGGACTATTCGAACCAACAGTCATGTTCTTCGGCATGTGCAACTCTCTGGTGACCTTCCAATTGATGGTGGACTCAATGTTTAAAGACGTTGTCCACCAAGGATTTGTCATTATCTACATGGACGATATTCTTATCTTCCACAAAGACAAGAAGAAACTGGAACAGATAACAAAGGAAGTCCTTCAAATACTCCAGGACAACAACTTGTATCTGAAGCCCAAAAAATGTGCATTTGCCCAGACAAGAATCAACTATCTTGGAATGATTATCCAAGAAGGAACAATCTCGATGGACCCTTCGAAACTCAGCGGTATAGCTGACTGGCTGGAACTGAAAAATGTAAAACAAGTCCAATCCTTTCTAGGATTTGGAAACTTTTACAGACGATTTATTCGGAAATATTCGGAAATAGCCTGTGCGCTTAACGAGCTATTGAAGAAAGACCATAGCTTCGAGTGGAATGAAGATGCCAAGAAATCATTTGAACTACTAAAATGAAAATTCACAGAAGAACCCATCTAACAATGCCTGACACTCTAAACAATTCCAGATTGAATGCAACACATCAAAATACGCATCTGGAGCAGTTTTAACACAGCTTGACAGCAACGGAGACTACACCCAGTGGCATTTATCTCAAAGAAGTTCTCTCCACCAAGAGAAATATGAGATTTATGACAGAGAACTATTGGCCTATGATCCGATCCCTCAAAGAATGGTGACATTACATTCAAATGGATGCAACATTCAGATTGCACAATGATCATCTATTCTGATCACAAGAATTTGACATACTTCAGAAGTACTCAAAAATTGAATAGATGCCAAGCAAGATGGTCTCTATTCCTTCGGAATATGACATCCAACTGGTCCACCTCCCTGAAGCAAAATGGTACAATCGGATGCCCTCTCATGAAGACCGGATATGATCCCTGATGAGGATCATGACAATGAAGATAAGATTCTCCTTCCAGAGAATCTATTTATAAATTGATTGATGCTGATCTCCAAATGGAAATTGCCCAATCTAGGAAACAGGACAAAGACGTAGTGGACCATTGAAACTCCTCACCAAGAAGGACCTCAAAGTCTCAAAAAGACTTAGATGACTGGGAGACAATGCAAATGGAAGGCATCGGTGAATTGATCTTCTACAAGAAGAAGAACTATATTCCTAATGATCAAGAACTATGCAGGAAAATCATCACAATGTACCATGACTCAGTCACTGCAGGACACCCCGGAGAATTGGAAATGTACAATGCAGTATGACAGGTATACTGGTGGCCCGGAATGCGAATGTTTATCAAGAACTACATCAAAGGCTGTGGACAATGCCAACAGTTCAAGATCAACCAAAACCCAGTGAATCCCTCCCTACACCTGATTGAAGGAGCCAAATCCATGAGACCATTTGCACAATGCTCCATGGATATGATCATGGACCTCCCAAGCATTGACGGATATGATTCTTTATTGATCGTGGTTGATCACAGACTTACAAAGGGGGTAATTATCATGCCTTGCTCAAAAACTCTTTTGCAAGAAGGAGCGGCATTACTCCTCCAGGACAACCTCTTCAAGTGATTTGGCCTACCAGACAGCATCATTTCTGATAGAGGACCCCAATTCACAGCTAGAGCATTCCAAGAACTGCTCAAACTTCTTGGAATCAAGTCGAAATTGTCAACGGCATATCACCCTCAGTCAGATGGTACCACAGAATGATTCAATCAGGAAATAGAAGTGTACCTTGCTATCTATTGCTCCTCCAACCCGACCACCTGGAAGCAACATGTTGGCACCCTGGAATTTGTCCATAATGATCGAAGACATGCAGACAGACAAAGGACCCCATTTGAACTCATGTTTGGAACTAATCCTGTTGCGATTCCCACCACGTTCAAAAACACGAAGTTTCCCTCTGTAGAGGAGAAACTAAAGAACCTTATCTTGGACAGAAAGGAAGCCCTTGCTGCACATGAACTGGCTAGAGCAAGAATGGCAGATCGATGAAAATCCAACTTTGTACCATTCAAAGAAGGACAGAAGGTATGGCTCAACTCTAGGAACCTCAAAACGCAGTATAATAAGAAGCTGGCACCGAGAAGAGAAGGACCGTTCAAGATCAAATGTGTCCTAGGACCTCTCACGTATCAGCTTCAACTGCCAAAGACATGGAGGATTCACGACATCTTCCATGCAACATTGTTGATGCCTTACACGGAAACACAGGTTCACGGCTGGAACTTCACACAACCACCCCCTGAAATGATTGATGGAGAACCAGAATACAAGGTCAAAACTATTCTGAACCATCGAAAGTACAGAAACAGATGCTATCAATACCATGTCAAATGGCTCAGCTATCCAATAACTGAACCTTGCCAATGCATTGGAGAAACTTGAAGTTTATAAACAACTTCATCATCTTCCACCATACAACTGAGCCGAAACGCCATGCCCTCTCTACTGAAATGAGTCAAATCCATGCTGTTCCCTCCCCCTCTTCTCTCAAACAACCCACAATGATCAAAACCATACAAGATCCCGATTGGGATCCAAAAATAAAGCAAATCGGATTCCTGGTCTTTCATGAAGACCCAGACATGAACCGGCTGTGGAGCGATCATTACCAATACCTCACAGCCCAAGAGCCATCAAGCCATCCACTCCCATTGCCCAGAAGTTAGTGAAACAGGAGTTGAAGAAGACGGAGAAAGAGCTCAGGAAAACCCTTAAAAAGGCGAAGTTGACCAGGTTTTGAACCCCCAACTCACTCTCAAAACCTTGAACTCCAACCTATTCCAACCAAAATGCCCTCTTTCTACTCTCGTACTTGTGCCGCTGCCTCTGCTCCCTCTTCCTCTCGCTCTAAAATCTGAGTCCATCTCTCTTAGATGGACTCCTCTTCTGACTCACCCGACCCTAACAATGCTCCTTCCACCAGATACCCTCCTCCCATCCCCACGGTACATGCTCCCATCTGCTCTGTTGAGGACTTCCTCAATTTACTAGATTTCATCAACTTTCAACAGTTGACACATAAGGAACTCATCCAGTTCTTTAACCACCCCTGCCACTACTCCACTGCCCTCGAAGTCCTCCAAAGTGATCCCTTCCTTAGGGATACCCTCCGACAATTCAAGCATGAAACTGACTGAACTGCACGCCACCATGAAATACTCAAGGCATCTCAAACAAAGTCCCTCCAGCTATTCGAAACCCTTATGCATTTCCAGCTTGAAAGAGCCATCAACCCCCTCCTCATTAGCAGCAGATGATGAGGAGAACGTCCTCCTACTGCAACTTCTGCCATTAGGTCTGAAGAGGAATCCTACTGCTCCCCTTCCTCTTATAACATCATCCCACAGACCTACCCACCCATTCCTCCTCACGACAAAGATTTGTCAACACTGTCTCCATCAATGACCATTCCCCAAGACCCATTCCGATATGCTCCCCTGCACCAACCCCAACCATGCCACCTGTCACCATTCCCCGAAGGCGCACCCTCACTACCATGCAGATGACCTCTGGCCAGAATGCCACCTGAGACCAACCTCCTGCCTACCCCGTTCCTTCTACACTACCAGCTCGACCCCCAACCCCCTTCCAACCTGCTTGACCCAGTCCCTGATGATGCTGCTTCATTTGCAGTAGCATGAACCTTTGGCAGGCAGACTGTCACAGCTACCGCTGCTGCCACTGCTGCCAATATTGTCCTGGTCACAACTCGATCGACTGTAGTTGACAACTGATCTGACATAGTAATAGGGAGTTCATAGGCATAGCCTATGAATTTACTGAAGAACAGTTGGCAAATGTCGATGAGATCGACAACTCGCCAAATGACTAGTATGATGCAGCGCATGACAGTTGGCAGGGACCGGAGGCAGAAAACAACATGAGTGGTGAGCCCCATTATTGAAGCCAGGGGCTTCAATTCTTAGTAGGGGGTAATGTTACAACTCCCCATTTTCTTATCTTATTATGCGTCCCTCTTTTTCTTATCAATTATTGAATGATTTATTATTTATAGTTTCTTCATGATCATCTTTGCTCGCAAGATGATCATTCACTTTCTTACACGTATGCGGACAATCTTTCCTCTTGATCATCATCTCTTGCACTGCCCTGATGATGATCACCCTTTCCGATTCCTCTTGTCTCATCATCATTTCATTATATTATTAGCAAATCCAAATAGTATATAAATCGTAGCTAGCCTACTGTACTCTTTAGCTTGTTCTTGAGAATCTACTCTCTTGTATCAGCCAGAGTGAACTTGAACTTCTAAGGCAATCTTCTATTGAAGACAATACCTTAGTTGACTTCATCAATGAACTCCATGACTACTACACTAGTCCTTATCTTATCAGATTAGGATCTATCATCAACGTCGTAACAATAAACATAAGAGTTATATCTAGTATAGTAACAATTTTGAATACAAAAGTTTTGAAGTTTAATAAATAAATGAAGTAATACAATAATTTTAAAGTTTGATGAATATTGCAATATAACAATTATGAAGATTATAATTATTATAACCATAAAATATTTAAAATTTATATACTGTATAATATTATCTAGTTTTTAAAAGTATAATTCTAAAATAGTTTACACATTAATAAAGGGTAAAAGATTTAAAACTAATATATTTATAACTTTTAAGTAATGGAAATTTTAAATATTAATATATAAATTACACCAAATATATCAAATAATATCAGAGTTTAATAAATATGCTATATAATAAATATATATCTTTTAATAGATATTATGTTTAAAATATATAATTTAAATAGATAATATTTAACAAATATATGGCTTTTAATAGATATTATATTCAAAATATATAATTTAAATAGATAATATTTAACAAATAATTTTGAAGTATTTCAGAGTATAAATAATATTTCAAATATATAAATTACATTAAATATATCTAACAGTATCAGAGTTTAATAAATATGCTATATACCAAATATATAGCTTTTAATAGATATTATATTTAAAATATTTAATTTTAGATAGATAATATTTAACAAATATAAGACTTTAAATTAATATAGATGAATATAAACTATCATAGTTGATTTAATTTATGTTAAAAATATTTCCAATAAGACTCCAGATATCTCCTTAAATTAAAATTTATAGTCAAACCCTAAAATAATTTATAATATTCAAAACTTGTATGACTAACAGGACCCCAGATACCTCATTAAACTTAAAAAAATATTTAAATTTTAAATTTTATAATTTAATGCTAAAACAATTTATAACTTTTAAAACTTTTATTATTAATAGGACTCCAAATACCTCAATAAGATTACAAGATCCTGTAGCTTGGTGAAACTTTCAAAATTAGTTTCTAACCCTAAAAAAATTTACAACTGGATGACAAGTGTCACAAATTTCTTTGATTAAAATTGTATACAATTATTTCAAAATTGTGCTAAAATTTGGACCATTTAGGTATGTTAAATGTTTAAAAAAACATACCTAAATGTACCTCAAAAGAGTAACCTGAAGTGCCCTGATTCTATTGAAATGCACCCTCTGTGGTGCCTCCACCATCAAGAACAGTATTCCAGCTGCCTTGTCTGCTTTCTGCTCCCAAATCTCCACTTTTTCGAGGTCTGAGTCAGTGGATGAGGTTAAAATTCTGGGCTTAACTTGCTTAGCAGACACTATGTGCCACAGGCCAGTTGCGCAGAACCAGGCCTCCATTTCACCATTCCAGGTGCCATAGTTGGTGTCAGAAAGTTTTTGGAAGGTAGGAGTGGAGTTGGTGTTCATAGTGGGCAGAATGAGGCTGAAAAGGCGAAAAGGCAAAGTAGTAGAGTTGATACTTTATAGGAATAAGTGTTGATTGTGAATGACAAGGTGATCGAATGAGGATGCAATGAAGCAGGCACGTCAAGGGTGTGACCCGTAACAGATAGTCCATGTTACAAAGGATGCGGCAAGGGCGTAGGCGAGGAAATGCGCAAAGATGAACAAAGTGCTGATCTCACTGAGTTGAGATGCAAGACAATCTTCGATGATAACTCGAGGACCAGCAGTTGGAACGATGTGAAACAAGGCAACGTGAATAGCGGTAATACCAGTACTCAGTATGCGAAGTTGTGAATGTGTGCGAGAATGAATGGGCACATTGTGAAGCGAAGTTGAATTGAGTCCTAAATGGTCAAATTGAAGAAACGCAGTTTGCACATTTGTCCAGGTAGCTATCTGCGTATAACTATGTAGACATGGCCGGGAACGTGTATGCATGTGTGTATCGAAGTTGCGAAGCGGCAATCTGCTAGAGTGCAAAGGAAATGAATAAAGTTGATTCCTGCAGTCTCAGATGCCGGGGCCCATAACCTGTTAGAAGGACTGAAGTCCAGAGTTAAGAACTAAGGACTTCAGGAGGACTTAGCTACAATGTAACTACTCTGTGACATGTAACATATCATGTGAGAGTCACTCTAACAGCACTCTGCACCATGTCACCCAGCATATTCCCACCACTGACAGCATGGGACAGGCCATGATTTCAAATCCTCCCCATTTCGATCTCAACTGCAGGTATTGATTCTGGAGGTGTGGTTGCAAAACAGCCAGCAGCTCTGTAGGACAACAACTCGCTTACATTGCAGGCACTCTGCACCATGTCACCCAGAATATTCCCACCACTGACAGCATGGGAAAGGCCTTGATTTCAAATCATCCCTATTTCAATCTCAATTTCAGTTATTGATTCTGGAGATGTTCTTGCTAGATTACCACTGAACAGACACTATTTCTTTACTCTGGACTGACCATTGTGTCCTTTTATATTATTTTGTACTTCAAATGGATTTATGTTGTATACTACTTTACACTTCCTTTTCTTCCTTCTCTTTATCCTTTCTCAACCTTCCTTCTTTTGTTTTACTACATTGACCCTGTTTACTTCTTTGTTTAGCATTAGTCAATCCAATGTTGTGCTTCTGGACCATCATATATTTCCCCTGCATCATTGTCTTCTACTTCTTCTTGTATTTGAACTGGTCTTTCTCATCGTTCTTGTTTTCTGATAACCTGCATAGTGTGGTACAGGAGCATCACATGCATAAACCAGTCAAAGTTAGCAGGTTTCATCCATTTCAAAATTGATTCAAACCCTCCTAGCCAAGCATTCAACTGTTCACAAGCTTGTGTATTGAATGCTCTTGTGAGGTGTTGATTTCCATCCTTATCAATGGCTGTCTTGACCAGGTTTGGTGCTGAACCATCCAGGGGTGCAGGATTACACCACTTCCGGCATAAGTAGTCTGTGACACGATGATTGATGTAGTGGTAGGAGTCAACTATAAATCGACTTGAATCCAGCAAGTTTTGCCACCTGTCATGTGTGATTGCAGTTCGCAGCACTTTACATGCCTTATCAATGCAAATGTATGCTGGATGTGTTGCTGACTCTGGATACACATCTGTGATGAATTGAAGGATTTTTGTTGGAGATTCAGACCTGTCAAATTTGGTCCAAGCAATGACAACTCCACATGGGGCACAGATAGTTTCAACACAGTAGAATTTGGATGGGCCAAAAAATTGGGTCCGTGGTGGAGGTTCATCATCATCATCACTATCATGGGCTCTTCTTGGAGGACGTGGTTGCACATTATTATTTTGCCAAGGAAGGTGCTCATCTGGTCTTTGCAGGCATATTCTTATCCCAGCAAGTGCTGAGCTACTGTGCTCCAGTCTGTACTTTCTCCATGCAGCCTGGTGATTCTGACAAGCATGTGTGCCTGCTATCTTGGTCCTTATACAATCACGAACTTGGCAATGTGTTCCATATGCTATTTCATGATTAGCACACAAGGCACCACCACGAGCATTTTTCAAGTCATCAGTGCATCCATCAAATGAGCAATGCTAGACACAGGTAGATATATCAGTCAAGTTGTAAAGTCTGAAGACAATATTACATACTGTGGGTCCCATGACAATTCCATCCAGAATAATCATCTTCACAGGATCAGAATCCATCTCAACATCCTGATCATCTTTTTTTTTTTCTTTTTAAATCAAGGATTTATATACCGGTGCGCGAAAGCAGTCTGGTCGCAGATATACATACACCCAAGTAATCTACCGTTAAACTACACCTAGTGCGAGACTGGCTCTCGCGGGCCAACTTAGGACCACAAAACAGTGGGCCCATACTCTCGTTGATGCCCCGACCGAAGGGAGGGGTCCAACAAAGTAAAAGAAGGGCACCGGAAGGGGGCCCGCCAGCCAAACCCGACAGCCCAGGATGCACGCATACTGTGTTAGCCA
>JADNYJ010000788.1:0-13125 GCA_015501075.1 Gymnopilus junonius | reverse complement strand
AGGGAGAAAACATAGCCAAGGAGGGCCTAACGGACCTGGGGGGCCATACTGGCCTTATGGAACAGGAGGAGGAGGATTTAACCCTGGAGGAGGACCGCTAATCCTGGAGGAGGACCTCCTAACCATGGAGGAGGACCTCCTAACCCTCCTGGATGGCCGAATGGCAGCCCAGGCAGCCCAGGTGGGCCTCCGCCGCCTCCTCCACCTTTTCAACCAGGACTTCCCATGCAGGCGCCCTTACCCAGGAAGAATGGCAAATGAATCCGAAGATCAATCTAAGCAATTTACCTTCATGGGATGGGAAGAGCAAGACTCTCATCACTTATCTCAGTGAAATGGCCGGTTTTGCTCAACTGGGAGAAAGAATGAAGAGAGGTATGGCTGCGCTTGCCACTCACAATTGGAGCGGACTGGGTCGAGTCTGGTGGGATGCCCTGGCAGTTCCGGAACAACTCTATTTTAGCCAGCATTGGGACTACCTGTTGAACGCCATCCATCATCAGTTCCTCGACGAAACGTGGGTCCGAGAACAATGCAGGAATTTGAGGAGATGAGATTCTGACAAAGATGCCATGAGATGGAGTCGCCTCTTGAATTCATCCAATGCAGAATCCGCCATCATCAGTTCCTTTTCTCGAATGATCCCGACGGTCCTTCTGCAGTATCTCATATCCTTTGCACCCCAACCCACTGAAATGGAGCACGATCTTGAATGAATATTTCTTGTCCCTCTCTGCTAGAGCTGCAAAGCCTGACCTCCTCACATGAAAAGTAACTCTGGAATCCCACTACCTCCTATCTGAGAACCTTCGGAAACCCCTGCCGCTCCCAAGTCATTTCATCCCTTCAGAAAGCGTGCTGCCAATGTGGCTGAGACCCTCAATGAGGAATTGTCTGACAATGCTGAAGTCTCGAAAAGGAGATTCATGTCACCTCTTCTTCTAAGCCTCATGGAAAAGGAACTAAGGATCACTCTTCGAAGTTCCCCGCTGGAGGAACTGTTGGAGGATATACTTTTTACAAGGAACGATAGCGTTGTCAGTGCTAAGCTGCTGAATGGCTCCTGCTACATCTGTACCAGCCCAAAACATTTCTTCTGTGACTGCCCTCACTACAGAAAATGGGAAATGCTGTGACGTGCCAATCAGATTAAAGTAGATTTGGATCCAGATGAGGAGGCTGAGATGAACTGAGAGTACTTAGCCATGATTGTTGAATCTAGCTTTGTTTCTTCTGCTTATATTGTTGAGAAACATTGAGTCCCTGTTAAGGAAGCATTCGTATAGATGCTCATCAACTGGAGCTCATGCCCTGCATGTGGTGCATAAGGAAGCCCTAATCATAACCAACGTCGCAGGGTCCAGTTTGAAAAGAAAGGCAAAAACAAGGAGGTTGAAGAACCACCTCGATTCCTAGAGCTATTTGCAGAAACAGTACACTTACGGGAAAGAATAACTGCTCCTTCATCGAACCATTTATCCCTGATGCAGAGTTCCTGAAGACGGACGATCCTTTGCTGAATATTGTCATAGCAAAGAAGGGCTGTGCCTTGCCTGAAGGATTAGGGTCATTAGGATCCAGAGCCCTTCATATCAAAGCTCAAGTGCACTCCCTGATGAATATGCTGGTGCAAGCTCGTTTAGACTCAGGAGCTGACATTACCTTGATGTCCTCAGAATTTTACAACTCCACTACAGGATTGCCTAAAATACGGGAAGGGTTGAGAATTAAACTGTACCATTTGACAGGTAATGCTAAAGTCCTTGGCTATGTCAGGACTCAGCTCTTTGCCTCAGCCTCAGATGGATCGATTATCAGTTTTGACCTGGAAGCTTATGTTGTGCGTGACATGAGGTACCCCTACTCTTAGGAGAAGACTTTCAAACTACCTACGAAATTGGTCTGACTCATCACGCCTCTGGACATAGTGAGGTACATGTCGGAAAAGGTCCGAGCAGAATAATCGCGGCCTCTTCCGCAGCGAGCATTGACCTCGGATTTGAGATCCGTCAAGCCTTCCTCTCCCAGTCTTTCATATGCTCCAAAGCATATCGTCATGCCAAAAACAAAGTCGACGCTTTTTCCAACCTGTCAGTTGCGCTGATGCACTAATCCCCGCGGCACAGTTTGTAATGTTAAAGTGAATGCAGCCTTCGGATCTCAGGACCTTTGGGTTGTCACAAGGTGTTAATCGGTAGGACACTGCCGACGTTCTAGCAGCCCCCATGACCTTTATCTCTTCGTCCAATCCCTACTTGCCAATAGCAAACCCAAGCTCTCAACCTTGGTATGTCCGCACAGGTGATGTTGTTGGCTATTTGTTGGACCCAAACTCCTTAGACAACCCGGAAGTGAAAGCCTTGCCTTGCTATGCAGCAGCCGCTGATGGGATTCACACTGTCATAGCTGGGTCACTTCATGAACAGGATTTGATGATGGCCTCAACCGCTCCTTCGGGTAATGCAGATCAATTGGAGGAAGATGATGCCTGGGGCCCCAAGACTACTGCGTTGCCAGATGAAGGCAGTATGGGTGACATTGCAAAACTTGTCAATCTAGGCCCAGACATTCCTCCTGAAATCTTACCCCATTTAGTGATGGTTTTGCATAACAACATTGATGCCTTTGGAGTAGACAGCAGGTTAGGAAAGGTTGCTGCACGAGTTGAAGTTCCTCTACAACCAGGGATGCAGCCGATCTCAGTGCCTATGTATGGTGCTTCTCCTGCAAAAAGGGAGATCATTGACAAGCAGGTCAATGCCTGGTTCGAAGCAGGTGTCATTGAACCATCAGTTAGCCCCTGGGGTTTCCCTGTCATGGTGGTTTATCACAATGGCAAGCCCCATCTCATCATGGACTACCGCAAGCTTAACGCTAAGACGATTCCGGATGAATTTCCTATTCCAAACAGTCTGAGATTATTCAAGCACTGTCGGGCTCTCAAGTCCTATCTTCTTTTGATGCCTTAGCTGGATTCACGCAGTTAGAATTGTCTGAAGCCGACAAGGAGAAAATGGCTTTCTGTTGTCATCTAGAACTTTGGCAGTTCAAGAGAATGCCCTTTGGGCTTCACAATGGTCCCTCCATTTTTCAGTGTATCATGCAGGGTGTGCTAGCCCCTTATCTTTGGCTCTTTGCACTGGTCTACATCGATGACATAGTCATCTTTTCCAAGAATTGGGAGGATCACCTCGTCCACTTAGATACAGTCTTGAAAGCGATTTTGGCAGCGGGTGTCACTCTCTCCCCTTCCAAGTGCTTTGTCGGCTATTCCTCCATCCTGTTACTGGGTCAAAAGATCTCTCGCCTAGGGCTCTCAACCCACTTGGAAAAGGTCGCTGCCATTTTGGACCTCGACAGACCCTACAATGCTACGGAACTTCAGAAATTTTTAGGGATGGTGGTTTACTTCTCTCAATACATACCCTTTTACTCTTTCATTGCAGCACCCCTTTTCTCACTTCTTCGCAAAGGAGTCCACTGGACATGGAACTTGGAACATGAAATTGCATGGCAGCAGGCGAAAGATGCCCTCACTGCCGCCCCCATCTTAGGTCATCCTATTCAAGGCGCTCCTTATCGCCTGTATACTGATGCATCAGATGTGGCACTTGGCGTGAGTCTCCAGCAAGTTCAGCCCATCAAAATCAGCGATTTGCAGGGAACCACAGTTTATGAGCACCTTCATAAAGCCTGGGTTGCTGGGGGGCCAGTGCCTTCATTAGTGTCACCTTTAATCAAGGACATTATAGAACGACCAACAGTGGATGTCTGGGCAGCCTCTTTCGAGGACACAGTAGTTCATGTTGAACAAGTCATCGCTTATTGGAGTCACACTCTGTGATCAGCCGAGTGGAATTACAGTGCAACAGAGCATGAGGCCCTCGCTGCTAAGGAAGCACTGGTGAAATTTCAACCTTTTATCGAAGGAGAAAAGATCATTCTCATTACCGACCATGCTGCTTTGCAATGGGCACGAGTCTACGAAAATGCGAACAGGCATCTGGCGGCGTGGGGGGTGGTGTTTGTGGCTTATCCTGGCCTTTGTATAGTTCATAGACCAGGATGGATACACTCCAACATGGACCCGCTATCGTGCCTACCTAGGATACTGTTGCATGACTCTCCTGTTCGAGACAATTCCAGGAACATCACACAAGACAACTCTAAAAGATAATTAGCCCAAAAAGCAGAAGACCGCATGTATAATGCTCCAGCCCCTAAAGCCGCCTTTACCATCTGGTGGTGGGAAGATGTGGTAGACAAGCACGCTTATCCCATTCGCACTAGGAAGCAACGCTTGGAAGATGAAGATGAAGCCAAGGTAGTCGAAATGTTTGAGGAGGGAGAACAGGAATTTTCCCAGGAGCAAGATCTACCTTTTCCTCATGGCAATCATTGGACCTATCCATCAGGCATTAAACCTCCCCCTGATAACGTAGATGATGATTGGGATTCTAGATCACATTTACTGGTGTCTGTTAATCCAGATCTGATTAAAGAATTTGTTAAGGGCTACCAAGAAGACCCTTACTTCAAGAATCGATATCTGGATGAAGTCCCCAATCCCAATGTCATGATCACACCATCTCACTTCTGCAAGGGATCAAATGGTCTCCTTTATTTCATGGATGTGGACTGGAAGGCACGGCTTTGCATACCTAAGAGCCTCATCAATTACATGCTACGATGGATTCATGACTCCCCATTTGAAGGTGCTCACTCTGGCTACAGACAGTTTTCTGTGTGATTACAAGAAATGTTTTACTGGAATACACTCCTAAAGGATGCATCTGCATACTGTTCTTCTTGCGATGTATGCCAAAAGATCAAGACGGACCATAGGAAGAAAGTCGGACCTCTTCAACCTGCTCACATCCCGCATAGACCATTTGCCACCATCTCTCTCGATCTTATTACTGGTTTGCCACCCTCTGGAGAACTAAAATACATGGCAGTCCTGGTGATAGTTGACAAATTGACTAAGTTTGCGATAATTCTGCCTACTCATGATACTCTCAGTCAAATTGAATTTGCGAAGCTCTTTGTTGAAAGAGTCGTCAATATCTTTGGTCTTCCAGAACATATTATAACAGATCATGATAAAAGATGGTTGACGGACTTCTGGAAAGCAGTAGTAGCACATTATGGCAGTGTTATGGCTCTATCCTCCTCTCACCACCCACAGATGGATGGTCAGACTGAAGTTCTCAATGCTACTATAGAACAGATGCTGAGAGCTTACGTCACCAGTAACCATTCCTCTTGGTCAGAATGGTTAAGTGTCCTCGCTTTTGCCTACAACTCTTTGGTTCATTCTTTGACCTCATATTCCCCCAGCTTCTTGCTCCTCGGATACCACCCTGCTATATCAACTGTGCCATTAGTAAAAGAGACTGACCCCGTGTCTCGCCCCTTTCTCTCTAGTCAGAAAGCTGAAGATTTCATCACCGCCTTGAATGAAATTCATAATTCTGCTCATGACGCTCTCGTACTGGCTCAGGAAAAACATGCCTGAGCATATAACAAAGGGCGGCGACTTCCTGATGATATCAGGGTTGGCGACCTAGTACTGGTCAATCCTCACACCTTGAAACTTGTAGACGTCGAAGGAACTGGTAAAAAACTTATTCAACGAACCATTGGCCCCTTTGAGGTCTTGGAGAAAATCAACCCAATGGTCTACCATTTGAGGTTGCCAGACACTTACCCTATGCACCCAGTATTCAACATTCAACACCTGAGAAAGTATCACCCCTCTCCTGCTGAGTTAGGGGACTGAACCATACTCCTGTCCACTAGAGATTTCATTGCTATCCCTGAATATGAAGTAGAAGCCATATTAGGCCATAAGCTCACCTCAAGGAAGAAGGGCAATCGTCGAATGTACTTGGTTAGATGGGCAGGATATGGCCCCACTGACAATTCTTGGGTTTCTGAATATGACCTGCGCAATGCTCCCAAACTAAAATGTGAATACCTAGAGTTGCTAGTGAAGTAGGGTACTCTTTTTCCCTTCTCCCCTGAGACCAATTATCTTCGTACTTTTCCTGATTTTCTTCGTTATTCCTTACTTGACTTATCCGAGCAGTAGAACTGTTCAACCCATAATTCTCCTTATATAAAAGACGTGTTTCCATATTCTCACTACTCTAATTCTTCAGTAGTTTATCCCTTTTATTTGTCCATGTTTGTTTAGCCCTTTCGACCTAAGTTTGGTTGGATTGTTTCCTTTTTTCTTTCACATTATCCTCTCTCTCCGTTATCCTGCTCCTGACCCAAGTCGTGCATCGTCAGCACTGGGCTCTGGTTGGGTCCGTAAAAGACTTACCGGACACAAGTCGCACTTTTGGAAGCAGCACTGATCTGATCAGTCTTGAGGGTGATAGTCATCAGAGCTCTCAAGAGTCACGCTTGTAGCAGCACCTGGCTTCCAAAGTTTCAGAGTCACACTTTTAGCTGCACCTAGCTCTGACTTCCCTTCTTTTTCTCTCTCCTCTCTTTTCTCTCTTTCTTCTCAGTCATGTCATCATCCCGCACTCAGTATAGTACCCCATCTTTCACAATGGAATGTCTCATGAGCTTCACTGGCTATCTCTGTCACCTGATGATCCTCGATGCCATATGCTTTTTCCTCCCCCCCTTTTGCGTGGTCTCAACAAGAGCTGTTCAATTAGAAGACCACCTTTGAGAACTTTGGTCCCTGAATTCCATGCAGCCTGCTTTTTATCCGGGGACAAAGGACTCCGATATTGACATTTTTGCGGACATCCCCACCCACCTTCATCATTGTGATGGTCATCTTGGCCGTTTCAACCCCACTGTTTCACCTCAACACTTTGACCCTGCCCACCCTTGGTTAGGTTTCATTTGTCGACAGGGTAGCAACTCTTCCCCAGAATTTGCTTCTCTGATGGACCACTGGCAGCCATTGACCTTCCCCAATTGCGGATTCTTCAAGTCAGCATACATAAAGGAGTTGATGAAAAGGGTGCAGGAAATCGAGCAATGCATCTGCTTGTGGAAGACTGCTATGTTCCTTCATAGGGAATTGTGGGAGAACAGGCTGGGTTGCCCCTCAGAAGATCTGAAAACCCTTGACACCATCATGATATTCGACAAGGGAGTTGATTTGCTCGCGCATGTTCAGCATGACATCAAGCTTATGTCTGCCTGGTGCCAGATGGCTCAGGCCTTTCACGATGACATCAAAGCCTCGAGCGCCCCCCAGCAGAGGTATTACCAGTGGAAGAAATCCTCATAGGCGTTTGGTTGAATGGCTGTATGGAGACCAAGGGATTATGGCTTCTGAAGCACAAGGTTCTGTGCTTCATTATCCATACAGTTGATGTCATCATGGATCCAAGATGCGCACTTAAGTACAGCACAATGTTCCCCAACTTTGTCCTGGAGACCTCGGTCATTCGCCTCACTTCCGACAAGAACCCCGTCGACCTAGTCATTGCCCAACATGGTCAGCGCTTGCAGGATGTCACCAAGGACTATGCCATCCAACCTCTCTGGCAAGTTAATCCCCTGATGCATAAGGATCACATGCATTCATCTCCAGAAGGACAAGGTTTCAAGGATGGCATATACTCAGACCCGTGGTTTTCAACACATACGGATCCCCCACATCCAGCTCCACAGGACAAGGGTGAAGCACTTGCACCTCCTGCAGTCCTGGGATTGAAGCCGAACAACAAATGGTCCACGTGGAAGGAGACTATGGATGACGATGGGGAAATGTGCATGATGAGAGTAGGGGGCACAACAAGAAGGACTTGTCAGGCAAGGTTTATTTTGACCGCACAAACTACAGGTGTCTTTACTTCAAAGAACCCCTCACTCCCCTGGCCAACTATAAAGCTGATATCACTGTGTTTGGTCAGCCCACTCCTGACATCCCCTTCCTGGAAGAGGAGAGCGGATGAGGTCTTCAGCCTTGGAGGAAGTCTCTTTGGGTGTACACAACCTTGGAGCCAACCCCTGGGACAGAAGGGCACATTTATACACCCCCGACCCTGAATCAGCCCTCCACATCCAGGCTCGCACCTCTTCCTAATGACTCTGACTCAGAGGGAGTGGTAGATACTAGGAGTCACTCCAGCAACTCTCCCCCCTGGATGTGGATGTGATCCACAGACATCCACATGCTCGTTCCCCACATCACCCTGCTCAACAGCCATCGGTCCTTTCCCCACCACGTCCTCATTCGCCCTCTCCTCACCATCATTCTCCCTCTTCTGGTCATGGTCCTGCTCCCTTAGTCTCCAGGGCGTCAACCTTGCACAGTGCAGCAAGTGAGTGGCGTGCTCAGGTTTATCATCAACATTCCTGTTCCAGGAGTCCAGGGCCACAACCTTGTCCCTTCATCCCATCTCATTGGGAGCATGATCATTGGTCTCCTCCTCGCCCTGCTCTACCACCTCCTTGCCACCCATCTCCCTTGTCTTCATCTTCTCAGCATGCACCCCTGATCGGAGGTAACAGTTGCTTCTGGGAGTGGGCTCCCATGCAACATCCCTCTCATTCCCCGGGCAGGACCACTCCTACTTCCTTGTCAGATTGCCAGTTCAGTCCCCCTTGCAGTGCTTCTGGGTCTGCCCCAGTTCCTTTCTTGCCGCACCCCTCGACAGCAGCTCCCATCCTTCCATCTCGTCCACTTCGAATGCCCCATGCTCCATCGCAGGCGCCTCTGGTCACTCGTTTAGCATTGCCACCACACAGTCATAGTGCAGTGGACAAAGGCAAGGGTGTTGCATGTGACAATGATGGCTCTGCCTCTGTGGCTCCTATTTCACAACAGGTCGACTTCAAGCCCCAGGAGGACAACCGTATGGACACTTCGGAGGATCCCATAATGCATGTTGCAAATTGTCCATTGGGAGATCGTACCATGCTAGATGCCATGTTTCCTGCCATGACAGCACTGACCTTCCCCATCCTAAGGTCTATCGCCGCGAGGAGCAACACATGCTATTTAAGCATTTGGAGTCTTGCTACATTTTTTGTTTGGGATATCATTGTGTGCTGGAATAACGGCATCTTGGTGGTCATCAAAGTCAACCTTGTCTGCATCATCCGCACTAATGAGGCCAGATTCCAAGTCTTCTGGCTCTGCTTTGAGACTATGGAGGATGCAGCTGCCTTCTGAGGCATCATCGCAGGCAGTCACACTGCTGATGCACATGCCATCAGCTGTGACTTTGTCAATGCCGAACAGTACAGCAGTATCTGTGGCAGGTCGCAGGATGCTTGGTCTCCCATTTCAGGCCTGGAGCTGGCTCAGTCACCTGCCACCCCATTCTTGTCAAGGCTGGAAACCTTGCCTTCTTCCTCCAGCTTGGCAGATAGGTTGTCCTCAGCTCCCTCCACTTCATCACATGCTGGCCCTTCTGCCTTGCTGGACAGGCTGTCCTCTAACCCCTCTACCTCCAGGCAACCTGGCTTGGGTCCAAATTCGATGTCCAAGTGGAGGAAGACATGCCAGGGCAACTACAGGCTGCCAAAGACAGATGCCAATCAGGGCCTTGCAGATGGGGGGGCACTGTGACGATGGGATATATCATCTGCAAGGCCTTCTTGCAATCCCCTTTTTTGTTATCTTATCTCACCATGATGCTGTAGATACCATTGTTTACTTTTATTTATTTCACTTCTACTACAATGGTAACTATGGCTTTGTACCATTCCATTATTACCATTATATACTTCGTCCCGCCGCCCTCCGCATCTGCATGAAGTGAGAGCTCATCTCTACCCTCCTCGGCTGAGCATCCATTAGCTGCTCCCCTACTGAGGGAGACATGGTCTCTCTGTCTAGAGTCACAAGACCCCAGGACAGATCCCATGTCAACACCGCGTTGACTCTCTCTCTTGCCACCTCACCTCAGCACCTCGAAGTCCCTCATTCACCAAGCATCACAGCAGTGCTCAAAATCCCCAAAGCCAAAATCAGTCCTGTGAAACCCCATCCTTTGAGGGCACAAAATGGGAAATAAGTGCCAGGAGTGACAGCACCCATGACCTGTCCACTGATTTTGTGAAAGTAGCCAGAATAATTGTCAGTACAATCAAAGGAAGGACAAGCACCCACCAAGGAATCACCATGTAAAGTATGAGAACTGTTGCTGGTATTTCTATTCTGTGCCCATAGGTATGAGAGATGATGATTGCTATTCTGGTTATGATGCTGACAGTAGTGCAGTATATAATGATGCAGATGATCCAGCCCTTGAGTTCTGTTCTTGAGAAGATGCTAATCGAGAGGCCCAAAATTGCAGCAGGCAAACTTGGATACATTCACAATGACACATTGAGACCAGAGATATCCCTATCAGAATCACCACTGCAAAATTGATAGATGGAAAGGGTGCTGGAAATGATGATCATGGAATCTGTAATGAAGGCTTTCAAAGTTCCCAGACATGTCAGCCATTTTGCTATGCCAAATATTATTTATTGAGGTACCTATTACAGGTTCAGTTCATGATTCATTCTCTAAAAGTGTTAGATGGATATGAGAATGGAGAACAGCCAAAAGAAATAAAGATAAAATGCACTCTACATAAACAAAACCTTACATTTGTCAAAATCAAATTCACATCTCCAGCATTTCTTTGCCAGTCCAGGAGATACATCAAATAGATACTGAAGTTCAGTTCACCTAATGCCAGATGATACGGATGATTCAGCCTCTGTCAAGATGAACCATCACCCATTGGAACCCATACACTGTTCTGCCAGTTTGAAGCTCGAAGCCACTCACTCGAGTACAACATAGGATGATGGACAGCATTGTGTCTGGATGCAATGAAGTATCCAATGTTGACATTTCCTTCAGAGCATGAGTTCTAGGAGTTGATGTTGCATATGACTGGAATCGGGGTGGTTGGAATGGGAATAGGTGGTGTGATGGAGCCTGTGACACATTGCAGTACTCGGCAATAAGCTGTCCCACCCAGCTGATCAGTAAGTACATGTATAGGTCATCATAGCAGGTGACTGGACATCCTCCACACTGAGCTCAGAGGCAGCAGAAGAGATATGGAATGCCTAAGAACTCCATGCATCCCAAAATAATTTGCATCAAAAGTGTTTGATATCTCTGGAATCAGATCAAATCAAATAGCTTGCAGGAACACCCTATACAATGAGTTCCCCTTCACATATAAACAGTGAGAGGTCAGAGGCTTCAAAGGAAAAGAGTTTTAAAGCAATCTTGGATGGGTGGAAGATGCTGTGAGAATTTACACAGGTGCTCAGATGGAAACATAGAGGAGCCATAAATTTCCTCAAAACAAGCACCATACACTTTTCTGGTTTCTATAAATTATGATAATGATGTCTACTCCCCATACAATGGTGTTTTGGACTAGAAGGACATTGCACTATCCAAGTTATCAACCAATGATTGCAAATCTGACATGGACTATGTTGAGGTTACTTCACCTTTGAGAAATGGTGGTCATGGTCTCACTTTTCTACCCAGTTGTCCATGAGGCAACTCATCAAGACCTCAAATGAGGATAATCAATAATGAGGGGTGGGAGCTATCATGTCCTTTCAGCTTATCAAGGATCAAGGTCAGGAATGGTGAATTGGACGATGCTATTGTCTCTTCCTTCAAACAGAGTATGTATGACATCTAAACCATTTTATGGAAGTGATTGAATACAAATAGACTCTTTCTTTTGTCTGCAAATTTTGTGAGTTTGCTAAAGCATCAATGACTGCTAGGTCATGTAATGAGTCACCTAAAAACCATCTAAAAAGTGTTCCCAATGGCTTTTTGCTAGCATCTTAAAGGCGAGAAATTGCTTGAAAGTGACCTTTCTATATTCAATATCTTCCATTCCTTCACTGGAGTGCTGGGCATGCACTCCTGTTGTAATGCATTTAAGGACTTTGGTTTGATTGATTGGGTATTGACCAGCCATGATAGTGTTGCTTAACTCTCAAGTGAAAGGGATGAGATAGAATGTAGGGCAGGTACTGGCCATGGTAATACAAGGGATAGTCATAGCATTGAGGAGAGGGAGGCCACTTGCTTCTCATTTTGTATTGTTGGTCTGAAAGGCCACTATGGCCTCTGCAATGACCTGCAGTTGTGGGTCACTTTTGTTGAAGACCATTTTATCTTCAATGACTACAAGGAGAACCAAACTGGGGTAATAAAGGAGGCACACATCAGTCTGTGTGACCCTATTGGCATCACCCAGATTGTGAGAGGGATGATATAGCATGTCATTATAAGGGTGTTATCAAGCTCATTGAATTCCAGAAGCTTCAAAGTCTCCATGGTAAAGTTGTGGATAAGGCTCTCCTGGGAGTCCCGGGTGGCAAGATTGAGATACCTGAGATAATCTGCAGCAGATTTAGGAATGTTCATGTTGGGGTCACCATGGGCAGTGAGGATGGCAGGGTTAAGATGGTCTAGTGATGGGTCTGCACCATGACAGAAGAATTCCTTCAGAGGGACAGGTAAGTCAGTAATGTTATAGGCGATGAGATCACCACCACTCCAGTCGCTGCCTGACTTGGCAGACCGAATAGCATCTGCCATAATTGGAATCTGACGATGACGTGGGAGCAACCGATCCATGGACTGCTGAAAACATTGGGCCACCCACCTGAGTAACACACAAGTTAACGTCGTGATGGTTATCGAGTAAGGCGTTCGTCCAAGTTCTAACAACGTCACATGGAAGGGCCTCATCACATGCGTCCGAGATTGTAGTAAATGATTTTAAAAATGCAATATTTTTACGTGACCCTAACCCGACATCCCGACCAACCACGGCCAGTTCATCACCCGTAACCTCTTCTCCAGCACTACATTCATTTTCAACCATGGTAAGTGCTCTTTGCCCTCTGTGCACTCATATTGATCCCATAATCCATTACTGATGTAAATTATTTCTCTCAGGGCGAGGAGGACGTTATCCCTACCCGAAATACGTCTATTCACCGGCAGGTGCTTTTCCAATCCTATTCTTCGTAATACCACATGAATCTCAACGAAAACCTTCTGTTTCTTCTTATTCAACATTTACTTAGGTGGATGGTGGACGCGCCCTTCAAATTGGGCCACCAACACAGCCGTAGCGTTTGCTGGCATTC
>JADNYJ010000787.1:0-13136 GCA_015501075.1 Gymnopilus junonius | reverse complement strand
TTGACATTTTTCACGTCGTTTTTGAGCTCATTTCTCGTCTTTTTTTTTTCGAAAATTGAAACGGAAAATTGATTGAAAACCGAACGAAAAACGCTACCGTGAACAGCACTAAGAATAGGGGATAGACAACAAATGGCAAATGACAAAGGCAACAACAACAGCAACAGTGAGGCAGTAGTAATGTGCAATCAGAATAGCATGTACAGAATGTATAGAACTAACTAATTATTGTCTGTTACGATATAGTGCTTGAAAAGGTGAGCATGATAGGCAAACCAATGATGACGAGTAGAAGCTTCTCCATAAATAGCAAACAATCCAAAATTTCACTTTAAACAAGTACCAATGAGTGTGACGTTGATGGTAGAACAGAGAGGCAAGAAGACCAGAAGAAAGCAGAACTGGAAAGAGGAAAAAGATCTACTCACTCGAGAATGTTGTTCCGAATAGGATCTTGCCTGAGGATAAGGATGCCAAGACTGAATGTAGGCTTCAGGAGATTCTGCAGATTGGGGTGTAGATGAGAACGAGGTTGCAGGCGATGAGGAGGAAGTAGAAGCAGCATAAGTTGAAGAGGACTGAGACATTGCTGGAGATGCGAAGTTGGAAGTACGACCCGAGCCTCTTGAGCCATTCATGTCTAATCCAGAGGAGCTGGAGGCCAGCTCATGCATGTCTGTGGCTGTATAGGTCGAACCAGCGACCTCAGTCTGCGACATCTGGTCAACGTCCGTTCCACGGCCTGACCTCAAACCACGAGTTCTAGAAACACTTGGGCCGGACCCAGCTCCTGGCTGGGCCACCTGCCCATCAGGCGCGTTTACCGACTCTACAGTAGCTGTACGCGTCGTCGCGCTTGGAGGCATCCATCTCACTCTATATGTAGGTGCTCTGGAAGACTGTCCACGCCTACCAATCTGCATATTACCGAGCCCCTCTGAGATGTCCGCACCTGGATGGTGCTGAGCGTCGGATGAGCTTCCCGATGCAGCCTTAGAATGGTCTTGTGGAGGCATGATCAAGGGCTCACTAAAGCCCACAACATAGGGTGCCTCGCCAACGGGGTGCAAAGTTGGCGGTATGACGCCATGAGTGCGAAGATGGCGCCTCGCATTGGAGCGCACTCCGAAAGTGCGGGTGCAACCCGGAAAACCACAGGGAAATGCTGCAGATACAAAAGAAAGGTTAATATGTCACCTTTGAAAGAGAAGCATTACAGAACGCACGCCTTTCGTTATTGTGCGTATTCATATGGGTTTTCAATCCACTGGGCCTGTGTAAGGTTTAAAAAAACCCAGTTAGCATGCATTTCATAAATATGATTCCATACTTAGCAGAAGCAATTTATGACGACGATAGAGAAGGACAATGAAGATGAACTTACCTGGGAAATTTTTTATTACAAATTGCACATTCGTGCATTTTTGATTTCTTCTTCTTCTTCACTGTCAAAAAG
This sequence comes from Gymnopilus junonius, assembly GCA_015501075.1. NCBI lineage: Eukaryota > Fungi > Basidiomycota > Agaricomycetes > Agaricales > Galerinaceae > Gymnopilus > Gymnopilus junonius. The sequence goes on along the minus strand of JADNYJ010000787.1, from coordinate 11,680 downwards.
CTGCTGCTGTCAGCATCCCTGGTTGACAGGCAAACATCTCTGGCATTTTCATCATCCGACCTTTCATCTTGATCCTCCAGGCTGATTGAGAACTGCCCACCTGTTTGGAGTGGATTTCCTGAGGTCGCTTGTGTTGGTGATGAAATATCCCCATTTCTGGGTGTCACAGCATTCTGGATAGAATTCTGCGCTAACTGTCTCGAGATGTTTGAAGAACGAAAATCTGAATCTGCGAATAGGAGTTGAATCCAATGGAGTAGAGGGAAACTGAGAAACATACTATTCACTACATTTGATGGCTGTATCACATTGTGCTGCACTTGCGGGGTGAGGTGAAGTCATTAAATTGTTGACTCGGGACCCGTGGGGAAGATTCAGTGTGTAATGGGGATGCAAATGGTGATGAGGTTCGGGATTACACATGGAATGGAGGGAGGGGAAAATAAAACACGAGATGGCTGAGGGGCCGTGCCGTAAGACATCGTAGCTTGATCTGGGTGCATCTCTGGTAGATTCGGTATGGGGCCAGGCGCATCTCCTGCACGTGGATCGGCGACATACCGCGTCGACTCGATTAGGGAAGAATAGATGGTTCGCTTTGGCCGTTCCAATAGTTCCATACTTGTCCAAAATTTGCTGTTGCTGCAGCTTTTGGGAGCGCACGTCGTGGTATTCTCTGAGAGCCTTACCGTAACCCACAAGTGACGATGCGGAGCTTCCAAAGCCTTCAATCGATAACGGACTTGGATTAGTTAAGGGCGGGTATCGAGATCAGAGGGGTATGGTTTGCTTCGGAGACAGATGGGTATCTTTCGCTGGCAGCTTGGCTTGAAATTAGGGAATTTAAACCATTTTAGGGCCGCCATCGGCCATATAGTGAGTGAGGCCGCCATTCGGCCGATGGCCGGTCCTTTGGGAAGATGATGGGTATCGGTGTGCGTTAAGCAACATAGAAGGATCTGATGCTGAAGTAAAGCTCCCTGCATGAATGGTGGTATCGAGTTGTAGTGCAGTGGGTTTTGGAAGCGAAGGTGAAGTGCGATTGTGGCTCTAGGAGAACGGATCTCCCTGGCACAGCCGAGAATTGGGAATGTCCTGGGGCTTCGTCCAATTCCTGTAAGTACGATATCGCGGAACGATGAACCATGTTCTCCGAGTTCATTTCATAATCATCGAGCAGAGGCGGTCTCACAGAGGCCATTGCCAATCAGATGGAGTAACGAAACGCGGGGGAATGATAAGCTTGATCTTGGGTTCCGGAAGAGATGAAACGACTGGCAAACGTCCGCGAGGACAAATTGATTGAGTTTACTTCACAAGGTCCTAGTCTCGCGAGTGGAATGCACGACCTGCAGCGAACGCAGAAAGGACAATTTCTGACCTTAAGATGATAAATGAAATTATGAGGTGTGCTTACTTACCTGTTGGTGATTCGTTTGGAAGCAAAAACTCCCAAGTCACATACCTGCGCAAGGACATTGAGTATCAAGACAAATCCAAACCTTCAGAAAATTAAGACTAACACGGCTTAAGAAACACCGGTCCGTAAGCTACCAATTGTCCTCTTATAATACGGTACCTGGAGCGCGAAAAGTAGATGCACCTGGAGACTAGTCAGAGCAGTTTTCAATAAAGATAAAATGCTTACCGCAGGAAATACGCTGACAGGCACTGGCATCCAGGGGTTCTAGCTAGAGTGTCTTTCAACGGACATAAGTCCTTTCTCGGCAGACACGAAAGAAGATCGCCTCAGGTTCAGGTAAACAATATATGTCATTTCACGTGATGAAATTCACCGAAAAACCTGGCCGTGACTTGAATCACAGCCGTAAAAGTTCAAACTGACATCGTCACTTCGGTGGGCCCCCTTCTTCGCCGTTCAGAGGTAACGTCTCTCCTAGATACTTATACGAAAGCCGTCACTAGTGACGATGAAGTGTTGTCGAATCAGTGATTGAATTGGCGGGTGGTCGCAATGGCCTTCTCTCTCCAGGCCGCACTAAAATCACAGAAGAAATCACTCCGCAACAGTCTTGGGACCTCACTCAATCAGTTGAGCTCGGCGAATATCGAACAGCAATGTAGGTAGAAATATGTTTTAGTCTGAAAATAAACCTGGTACTGATGTAGATTGTATTAACTTATTCAGCACAGAAGATAATGAACCACGTTCTTTCCTTGCCAACATTTCAGCGATGCCAATCTATAAGCTGTTATCTTAGTATGCCTTCAGGTGAAGTAAGCACTGATATGCTCGTAGAAGCCATATTACAATCCGGTAAGTGTCCAGTATTAATTCACCTTTCCGAGGATGTAAATTCCGATGATAGACAAAAAGCTTTTTGTCCCAAGAATTCAAACCATGAATGGGACAATGGATTTTTTGCGTGTATATTCTTTGAATGATCTCGCATCATTTCCTAGCGGTACATGGGGAATCAAGGAGCCACCTGAATCATGGGAAGGACAAAAACGAGATGAAGGTACTTGATGGCCAACTCAGTAACCTCACTTGCATAGTTTAATGTATCCAATAGTCCTGGGCCTTGCGATGGAATCACTCGACTTAATCATTCTACAGGTAACACGAATCATACCTGTGGTTTGAACTACTCCCAATCCTTCCCTTTTTCCTACTAGGGGTAGCCTTTGACCGAGGTTTATCTCGCCTTGGACATGGCAAAGGCTACTATGATCGATTCATCGCCTCATACGTATCCTCAGCTCGTCCAAAACCTTTACTTGGTACGTTTGCTTCTACCGGCCATTGGTGTACACGACGTCTCATTTACATGTTCCAATTCTTTCTTTCGACCACTTCTCCCGCTGGTCGTTTAGTAGGTCTAAGTCTGCGTGAGCAGTTGCTGACCACGGACAAGTGCCAGTAGGGGAACAGACTGGAAATTGGATCTTCTGGTCACCCCAGATGAGATCATTGGCCCGCACTGGGAAGATCAAGGCGAAATGTGAATACAGGAATCAGCCAGTTAAGCGTGCTACATTGCTTACCATGCGGTACCGAGGTTGCAGTGCCCAAGAAGATATCAGCTCGAAGGTGGTGACAGATACTCCCTTCTTGGAAGGCTCTCAGTTGTCTGTCAAAATCAATATGCGCAGACTCATGGCTGCACTTAATTGCCTTTCTTCATTTCGTATTCACAAGTGATAACTTCGAAAATTTGTCGACTTCATTTCGTAGGTGCCTAAATGTATTAATCTATCAAAACGGACTAAATACTACATGGCTTCAAATTACAAGGCTTAAAATTTAGTAAAAGGGACAGGTACCCTTGATAACCTATATTTATCCCTGTAAAGGAGATTTACAGCCAAACGACGTTGCTGCACCTTCATTCTGGAAAGCAGCTTTAATAGACTCGCCAGCGCCCCACATCCCGAGACAGGCCATGACCATTCCTCCGAGGAAGAGAATGAAGTTGAAAAGCTTGAACAACACGCGACCACCAAACAATCCCTAAAAATTTGAGACGGTCATTCAATAGCTTCATAACAAGATAAACAAGCCTAAAACTCACTCTCTTCCAACGAGACCACTCTCTCCACGTGTCTACCCTGGCCACAGTGCCAGTGCCCGGAACGTGGACCTTGTCACCGGCCATAGCATCCGTGATAACGTCGTAGCCAAGACGCAGGAGAGGGGGGAAGCTGTATGTGAACTGCATGATGGCCACAGCGGCAATGAGTCCGGTAATGCTCTGGACTTGAGGGATGGCAGATCCGACGATAAAAGCTATGATTCAGGGTTAGTATTGATAATTATTTAAGCATAAATTAGAACATACCAAGGACCCAGTAGATACAAACCAAAACTGAACAAGGCCGAGCTGAGCACGGTGTTCGAATTTTATCAAAGAATAGAGCACATACTTGTCCAAATGATGCGCCCTTTGTGACTCATCAGTCGAGGCCCATGGAGCCAGTCTTCGACGATGTTAATGTAAATAACCTCTGCAAGACATTAGCCTCTCGACCTGTGATTGCATTGAGAAGTTCATTACTCACTGATACCAATGTTTCCATACAACCCAGCCGCAATGATACCAGTAATAAGGGCGAGGACATTGCCTTTAAGTGGCACCACCATGAGCAAAGTAGGGCGGTCAATTATAATATCAAATTGTTACCTAGCGTCTGCCAAGCGAACTTGCTGACACCTTGGAAAGCCAGGGGAAGAGTGAACTGCCCCTGGAAAGCCTAGTGAAGTTCGCTCGCTAATCAGAACAACAGGTCCGATAGATCTTGAACAACTACTCACGTAGACGAAGCAGCCGTACATAAGGTAGGCCACGAAGATCAACGCTTGGGCGCATGCCTGAACAGGGTGTAAGTATCCGTTCAACACAAGGACACCCTTCGCAAAACTGACCATTCCTTTCCAGAAGTCCATCGGTCGGCGCATCTCCGCCATCTAAGAAAAGAACCAATGTCAAAGATAAGTAAGAATAGTTGGCCAGACAGCAAGTGACCATCTCGGGGAAAATCATAGCTCCTCCATAAGCGAAAACCTAAATTGTAATGAGCAGCTAGTGATTAGAATGGTCATAGATGTCACAGACCATTTGCATGATACCGTTAACCTGTTAAGGTAAAGGGTAGAAACGTGATCAAAATAACAACTTTCAAATACCACTGTACCTTATCGAATAACGGCTGAGAGGTAAATTTGGCAGTGATAACAGGACCTTGATCTACACCTAAAGACGTCTTGGCCGCAGCAAAGTTCGGTGGGCTATGAGCTACGAAGCCCATGGATGTGAAGATAATGAGCAGGTTGAGCCTTTCGTGCGGCCCTTAAGTCAGGTACGAAATACACTATCTCGATGATGCACTGACCAGACAGCACTGTTGGCCAGCCAGCCATAATTCTAAAAAGGAGAAAGTCAGAGGCTGAGAATCACTCAAAATTACATCGGAAGAACTTGCCTTAAGGGTACGAATCTGACCAATGACCAATCCGACAATGGTCCAGATGAGAATGCATACGGAGAAACACAGCTATTCAAATGCGTGAGATTTGCTAGAGGTTTCACGACAAGTGTGGCTCTACCCGGAAGCTGGTGATTTGTGAAAGAGCCTGGCCGTTACTGAGACAGATCGTAGCGACCTGGATGTATTATCAGTTACGCCGCCACATCACAGTTGACAAAGGCTTACGTTGACCAAAAGCTGTACACTTTGGAGGACGTTACAAATATGGCGAGCGGTACGCCCAAAAATACGTTCCGCGATATCGGCATAGGTCTTGAGGGGGTAACGCGGCGAATCAAGACGGACGTAAAGCCTCCATAAGATGAGACCCGTGTAAAGGGCCATCGCTCCCACTTAGGAAAAGGCTTGTCAACAAGGAAACCAGTCGAGAGGAAATACCTTTACGCACTAACGAAGTACAGAACAATGCCTTGGCAACATGCAACGCTTCAGTTCTGCACACGACCTTTAAATGACAAACTTACCTGGTACCCAGCCGACCTGGGATATAGCGAATGGAGCATTGAAAGGTCCCAAGATATCAGTAGTAATAAGGTAGAAAACGGCAGCCCACGAAGCAAGACGTAGGGCGCGAGATGCATTGGCGGCCTCCTCCTCATCCTCAGTCATAGGAGGTGGTTTGGCGTCGGTGACGTCGACGTTGACATTCTTGCCTTTGTGGTCCGAAAGCTTGGTGAACCAATTCGAATGGGGTGCCTTGTCTCCAGCTTCCTCCCTCCTCTGGATGGCCGCATAGTAAAGGAAATCCTCGAATACAACGCCTTGTCGCCTGGCAGATGGCTCTGGAGAAATAGAATCGCGGTCGAGTTTTTCGTTATGAAAAACGGGCTCAGTGAGCGCGATATTCGCAACGGAAGCCATGTTGACAGTCAAAGAAGACTCGAGAAGGGCTCCACGTCATGTTTGCGGGCATCGAAGGGTGCGCTTTTATCTGAGGGTTTGTGAGAAATCCATGCATTGCTTGGTGAGTTGGACTAGCGCGCCACATGCAAACTTGGAGTGTATTTTTGGGTGTTCCAATAATAGACATAGATAAAGCCGTGTGAAGAAAGCCTTGTGAACCGAAAATAACCCCACAGAGCTGAGTATGCATGAGGAAAAGCTGGAAGTGGAGACACTGTCAAAGACTCAATCGCCTTTGGGATAAATGGGTTCGGCAATCATGAAGATAAAATGCTCCGACTGAGAGTGTGGAGGCAAGCCAGGCACGAAATACCCAAAACTCAACGCACGCAGCCTATGGATATCTCTCTACATATGTCTACCAGCACGTACGACCGACAAATGCTGCGGACAGTGTCCACGGTCTTAGTAGCGTTCCCGCATAGGAAGGGTTTGATTTACAGCACGTATTACTACTAAAGTTTTGCGAAAGGTTGCAGCCTGACTTGTCTCGACGACAGAATGCTAACTGTCTGCTTCTTGCCTTCCCTTTCTCGCTCTGCAAGCGGGCATCAATTATCCTGAGAAGGTACTCATGTCGCCTTCATCCCCGACGTTGCCTCTTCCACGGTGATGACTGAGTAAAGACCAGTGAAACAATCACCATTTAAATCGGAGGCACTTGAAAGTCAAGAAGTCAATATCTCCGATTCCGAAGGTATATAACTCCTTTCCCTACATACATAAACAATGCAAAATTCATTGCAATGATGAATCACTCTATGTATAGACGTATCTCACCGCGCTGTCCCTATAACCAGCCTCGCAATCTATCAAAATCGTGTATCTTGCTTACAGACCTTGCGCGGACATGGTATGCAGCCGATTCACCTAAGAAGGCGGACGTAATGCCAGTTGCTGAGCAAAGGCCGAGTTTGCAGTCGTCAATGCGTCTGAGCCACACTTCTTTCCTTCCCAGGGATACTAGAGGGAGCTGCGGCGTTACCCCACTGCTACGTATGACATGGGTTTACGCCCAAGGCCCTCCTCCATTATCCAGTCTCAATAAAGGTTTCAAAAAGTTCGCTATGTCAGCAGGGAAAGGAGCCGATCGAGGATGATTCTACCATCGTGTAATGTTCCGAGCGGCCTTTCTGAGAATGTAAAGGAGATGCTAGTAACTTGATACACCTTGTTCAATTTGTGTTAGTTAGTTCAGACCATTCGGGTTTCGCAAGGCGCACCCAGAATGTAACCCATCAGGCAACATGGCAACTTGGAATGACTTTCCATTAGGTAAATATCTAAGTCCTATTGATTGGTGTCAAGACAGTAAAGGCCAATGGAACGGTGTTGCTCACCGAGCTGTGGTAATATTATTCCTTTTGCACCTGAATCGAAGTTTCCCGCACTGCCATCCGGGTTTAGCATTTTCGTAGCCATTTGAGAGATGGTCACGATCTGCGAAAGAGGCGTCCTCTTAACACTTAAAGGAAGTAGAAGAAACCAAGCTCACGGTAAGGCCATGTAATGCACATACTCTTGAAAAAATTTGCTTGATAGTTTCAAGGTGGGTTTTCCTTTGTGAAAGGGACATGGTTGCACTTTGGAAGGGTGTTGAAACTGAATTTACGACGAGGAGAGATACCTTTATAAAATTTATGTGAATTAAAACCAAAAAAAAAAATTGAATGGAGAAGGCTGTCTAACTTTTGGATGTGACTGGAGAAAAGTGGGAAGCTGATGAATGAACAGTAGAAAATCGGCCAAGGCGTGCAACCGCGTATAATGAATTAATCGCTTCCAGCCTGCTTTCGAATTGAGACCTGCTAAAGGTAGACATCAATCGTCATGTTTAAGATGAGACCGTCGACAAGGGACTTGCCTTCTAGTCTCTGCCTGAGTATAGAAGGACTGACCATGTTCTGGCAGTCTAGGCAAAATTAAACCAAAATAGGAACTGAGCAGGTAATCCTCACCAACGAATATGGCTTCGTTCTCATCTTCAATGAACGACGCTAATATGTTGATTCCGATTATTTCTTTCGGACTGCCCGGAGGGCCGGATATCTCAAGAACATGGCCTCGAGACAATCCACCTTCTAATATCTTGTCGAGAGCTAGGCATTTGGTCGACTGCTTTGGTGCATTTTCTACGAGTTTTGCTACAGGCTGTGTCATCGTAAGAGTAGGGGAAAATGTCGAGGGATTTTGGGAACGATTAACAAGGTCTCGGGCAATATTAATGGGGAATCTTCAGATCTGTGCTAGTGTTTTAAACATGGTCCCACTCTATTACATGTAACTTACTTACCTTTCTCGAGTCTTTCCGGAGTGACGTTGGCCAGGTCTTCCAATGAGCTGTACCCATCGCGTGTGAGAGCAGTGAGAACCTCCTTTGGCAGCCCCAGAGCGAGCAAAGAGCGTTTAAGGGACATTTAAGTTCAGTTGTGAGAGCCAAATGGAAACTCAGATCTAGAATAACAAGTTAACACGACTTCGAGAATGAAATTGGAAGTTGAATGTTGAATACTGTACCAATTCGATCAATTCGGCCACCACGTGACTTTTTTGAATTTTCGAAAAATCTCAGAAAATCGGAAAAATCGAGAATAAATTAAATCCGGGGTCAGAAAAAATGGGGTGTGACGCGTGACGGCCGAATTGATCGAATTGGTACAGTATTGAATGTTGAAGCTTCAGTCAGAAGCTTTGAAGCAGCAACAGGTTACAGATTCCGACTTCCGCACCAACTGTAACGTCACGTGAGTAACGCGTCGCATTGTGAGAAAATATTACGGATTATGGCAGACTTCAGCGTTCTCGACCCCTCGTCGAGATCCTTTGATCATCGTTGCTTTTGACCACCACTTGTCTATTTTTTTTTCTTGCTTATTCACCTCTTGAGCGCACAGCTATAACTATTCCTCTCCATTTTCTTGTTTTCAAAGCGCAATCTTCCTAGGCGGGTTCTCCAAAACCAACTTACGAAGGTTGTGGAAGGTCTTTCTTGCCGAAGCACCGCACATGCAATCCTTCAATATAAATTTGGTCGCGGCACGGTCGCCAACAAGTCATTTTTCAGTGACTATTCTAGCCCTTCTGTTGGTTCGGAGAGAACAGCGTTGTTCAATTTCAACACTCGCCCGACCAACTCTGTCAGCGTTGAAAACATTCCTGATCATGGTGAGCGTTTTCTTAATGAAGGGCTGGAATACCATTAATTCCGACGTACCAAGTTGACCGAAGAGAAGTTGTCAATCTTTTTGGCACGTTGATAGGTTAGGACTGAAGCAAGCTTCCATGATCTCGCCTTGTCCTAATTACATTTATTAGGCGAAGTTCGCGGTTTTCAGGACGTTAGAGATACATCGAACCCACGCCTTGATATCACTTTCGCAGACAGGGATGCCGCATCGTATGTCATCCTTCTCTTCACCTCTGTTCATCCTAATTGGTGTCTAGACAAGCGATGTGTATGAATGGATATACGGTGGCCGGTGCTCCGCTGTAAGTTCTCCAATATTGAAGCTGCGCATATATCCGTGCAAGGTCATCGTCTATTCTCGCGACGAAAATTTCCTCGCCCTCCCCGAGATCCATACAGTATATAGCATGACCGAACTGACTGCTTTCTGCACAGCAAAGTGTCCACACTCACAACGTCACCAATAAACCGAGCGGACAAAGTTTTGTCAGATAACCGCCGTAACTTGTACGTTTTAGGACTACCATTTGCTCTGACGAAGTAAGTCAATGCGTCAATAGTATCAGATTCCTTTTCCTGAAAATTTGTAGGAATGAGTTTGCAGCTGTCTTTGCACAATACGGGGTGGTGTCGCACTGTGTCATCCTCGCAACTGTTGACAACTCTTCGCGGCGCAGGGGATTTATAGTCATGTCTTCTCATGGAGAAGCGAGACAAGCCATGGCCGCTTTGACGCGAACCCAAATAAAGTGAGATATACTCAACATCGAGTTTTTTTTTTGGATCTCATGCATGTCATCTAACTTACAGAGGACATACCATTGATGTTTCGTGGGCGGTTGTTCAACGATCTCAAGGTCGGACCACGAGTACTGCTCTCACAAAAAATGTTAACTTATTGTCGTTAGGTTTTCTGGATGGTGGCGATCGTGCAATGCTTCTTGACTCGCGTTCTCAGCTTCACAGCCCTAGTCCTAAGGGTTGCGAAACTCGTCAACCTAGTTCCTCCCGCTCGTCAGACTCGTCGCTGGATTCCCAAGAAGCGGATCCGGCTTCTTTGAGAATCGTCTCTTTGCCTACGAAATCTATGCTCGTCACCAAACCTGCCGATTCTGCTGTTCTCCAGGTTCATGACCTTCATCCTCTTTTCCTTCCATTTGGACACATTGAAAAACTGGAAATCGTGCAAGTATTTCCCTTGGGCACCATATCCGTCTTCGTGCAGTATTTGTATGCTAGCATAGCCCAGGAAGCAAAGGAATGTCTTTCGGGCCAGATATATGGCACCCATCGCATTGAAGCACATTTTGTACAGTCGCCTGTCTTGGACATCCCGCGTTCCGACCCTCTGGCTCCGACCACCATCCACAATAAGCCAGCAACTTACTATTCTTCTCCTGGCATCGCTTTCCCAACTAGCAGCTTCCTAGGTTGGACCTCGGCGTCTTCTGTGCATATTTCCAAGAATAATCCCCCCCTTGATCATGCGACTTATTCAAGTGAAGATGTTCCGCGATCAGATATTCCGACCGCGCACTCAAGGCAATCTTCTCGTTCTCTGACATATCCCCTCTCTGACGCTTTCAATGATTTTGATGGCCTTGTTTCGAATTCTGCTTCTTCTAGGTATATTTTCTTAAACTCTGCCACCGAGCTGATAGTTATCAAAAGGCTATAGATGGATTTCAATCAAAACTTTGGATATTTGTCTGAAAGTCGACGCCAGTATTCTCCTCTACACCAAAGGCCTTTCAGTACCATCTACTCGAGCTCGGCCGCATAAAAACGCCACCCCTTCGACTGCCACTTTGACGATCAATCACGAATTGCTGGATGACCTGATTCCTTCTCTGCTTCTGCCTTCCTTTCTCTGATGTTCTTCACGCTCTTGGGTTCTTGCGGTCCTCGCTCATTCATCGCCTTTATTTCTTGCCTCAGGCTATCTCTTCTCGTTGCTGCATTGTTTTCCAATGTATTTTTTCTTCAGTTTTCGTTACGGATGGAAGGACATTCCTTTACGCGTTGGCAGGTGGTGTACCCTTGCCCGAAGCTTGTATTTTTGACTTCACATCAAATTACATTCCTGTATACTCTTAGCGATACACCTATACCCGCTTCCATTGTGTTATTGAATTGAATAAATTTGTCGATTAATGTGGCCTTGAAACTATTAATTCGTATCTAAGGTCAACGGCATTGATATTGATAGTAAAAAAGCCTAGCTACGTTACATAAGCAACTCAGGTAACTACGGGAGCAGCGACCTCGCTAGGACATTTATATACAGGACAGAAAGGAAAGCAGAGTGATGACAAGCTATATACATACCTTCGTTGACGAGCTTCCGACGAGCGCTCCGTAAGTACAGGTAACAATACAAAGAAAGTGAAAAGAAATGAAAATGTTAGTTCCATGCCCCCTTTTTATATATATATATTGAAGAGATTGTTTATGACGGTGTGTGGTGACGGTGTTTGGGCATGGACCTGAACAGATGACGAAGATGATACAGAAAAATCTCAGTTACATGCCCGCTTTTGTTTTGTTTTTTGAAGGGAAATCGCTCACACAGCCAAATAA
>JADNYJ010000786.1:0-13146 GCA_015501075.1 Gymnopilus junonius | reverse complement strand
TCCTTAGAGGTATAGTCAACTGATACCGCGCGTGCGTCTACCAGTAGGCAGAATGACGCTAGGGTCAATCTCAAATTCCTCTTCCTCCTAATAGGCAGAATGACAGAAAGAATGTCAGCGGAATCCTAAATATGAGCTTCAGAAGGCATAGAACAAAATGACGCGATCCAATGTTGAAGATAGAAAAAAGAGTGGTGAGTTACTCACTTCTTCGTCTTCTTCCTCTTGCTCAGAGCCCATTTCTTCGTCTTCGTCTTCACCATCTTCCTCCTCGTCTTCTTCTACGGTCTGTTCTACGGCTTTGGCCTTTCCTTTGGAAGAGGGCGACGCGTTAGTTTTCTCGCCTTGAGAAGCGGTGTTTCTGGTGGCCAGACGCGTCAAATGTGAAATTGATAGGACAGAATGGTTTTCGTGTGCTTACTTGTTTCCAGAAGGACTAGTGACGTTGGAGGACATGATGGTTTCGTGCGGAGGGACGCGACTAATGGTGGTGGAGGTGAAAGAAAGAATGTTTGGCCGTTGCTCTACCATGTCACAACAAATAGCTGTCACACCCATTTTCACGACATCGTCACTCTAACAATGACAGGTCGTCTCCGCTCTACAGACACTTTGCAAGAGCAGATCCAGGGAACGGAAAGAGGACTCTGGGATGGCGAACACCTTTTTTTTTTTCCAATAATTGTGCAAGCCTTCGGTACGATTCCGGCTCACCCTGGCGAAGGGGACGATTAAAGATCCAGTACTAGCCACAAGGAACCTGGCTGACCAGCATGGTCATGGGTTAACTTGTTTTGGTGGATAAAGATCTAGAAGCGACTTGTTTTCGTGCTCCCTTTCTGGTGTGCCCATGAAGCGCCCGTGCATCGTCCCCAACTCCAAGTGCCATATCTGATCATCGCAAGGATATTTACAGTTCACTTAAAGATTTTCTAGAATGGCCTCCTACTGTACCCGTCATCAAGTATCGACGAGTGGCGAAAACTTACTTCAAAGAGTTGGGCAAACATCTGGCTGCTGGTCCGTCTCGGGGTTTCATTGCTTTTGGCTGTTCTAACTATCTTCCTTAAGCATCTCCTGAGCGCGACTATTCACCAAGGCCAAAGCTAATAAGGCTGACATCGGAGCTATTCCACGAATTATCCATGGACATATGCGATAAGCTTCTCAGAAGGACGAAAGAGAAAGAGGGTCTGCTTGCCTTTCTACCTGAAAAAGAGGAGTTCCATCCAAAGCGCGTCAGAAAATGGCTACTCTTCACGCCTCTCGCTTCCGTGATCTGTCTAGTGACGTTTACTTCGAGTTAGGACGATGTTATCCCGAGTTTATGGAATATGTACGCCCCTTTAACCTATCTCAACACATGTTTTAATCACGAGCAGAATTTTGTTACAGACTCTATGATTGATAGAGAACTTTAAAATTAGTGGTAGCGCCAGCGGAGCAAGTTTAACAGAAGAAATAAAGAAAATACATTGGAATTATGAATATGAAATGGCAACTATGCAGATTCAGGTCACGAAGCTGCAATCAGATCTTCGATATGCTAACGACTGGAGGAGTAACTTGCACTTAGCATGGACCAGTCGATGGCAGCTGAAAGTCCAGACAACAATCCAATTCGCAATCTGGATGGATAAGTAAACGAAGACGAACATGGACATAAAGAAGTAAAGATGCAGCTACCGGATTTAAAAGGTTAGTCTCTACAAATCATCAACATGCATAACATTTTCTGTTCACCTTTATCCTTGCAAGGCAATCTTGACACGGGCGATGAGCAACTTCCTCTGTCTCGAGATGGTGGCGTACAGGACGTTCATATCGCAGCCTTCCGCTCCTCACTCGACAGTCTTCTTATTGCTGGTCGATCAAATGCACCCACATCATTACTCAGATCCCTGAGGGAGGTCTTAAAAGCTGTGATCAACATCATCGAGGATGTCAAAGCCTATGAGCGACGACCGCTACGCGATGTCGATCTAAACGTCCTCCGCTCACTCGAAGAAAGAGCAGAAGCCACAATCAGCATCCTGATAACGGTTATTACATCGCACGCCTCCAGTTCGGGAACCTCGCCTCAGCTTGTTAGTTTGCTAGACGCAGCAGCCAGCCACGTGTCTTCCACTGTCATAGAAATCGGACGGACGATTTCTGCAAGGAAGGTGACGGAGGCAGAGATGGCTGGTTATAGCATCAGGCTTCAGGACGAGGTTACAGAGGACGACTCGATTTCTAGAAATTATCCTCCGTCTGAATACTCTCTCACGTCTTCGCGAACAGAAACAACAGACTATGGACTTTACGCTCGAAGGATGTCTCTTTCTTCGACATTCGCTGCCATGGTTTGATCAAGTTTTGATGGGTGTATTTTCCAATTGTGAATTTTCTAAGAGTATTTCGTCGTCACATACGAGTAACGTCACATTGACATTTCTGACCAAAACGGCCATGAGGCCTTGAGGCTTGACGGCAAGTTTACCTATCTTTCAGCCACGATATGGCCGGTACGTGCTGCTCTGCGCACTTTTGTTGAACGTTGAACATCTAATTTGAAGCATTTCAGCATCACAGCGTTCCAGGCGAAAGATTGTGAGTTGAATCTTACTTCTAAAGCAATTCCAAAGTTTCAATATCGAGTAAATGCTCATGCACTCTGTTGCAGGTAAACCCTACAGGTGTAAGGCTTGTTCCATTTTATCGGCCATCTTCATACTCATAGTTTTTGCATACTCAGGATGCTTTTTCTCCGGAAAAAACATGGCAAGAATTGTCCAAGAACATAAAGGACATTCTGAACCACAACATTAGCCACCTTTCATTCGAGGAAAACTATAGGTCGGCATACAGACTTGTGCTTTACAAGAGTGGCGACGTACTTTATAATGGAGTCAAAGGGCTTGTTATCGAGAATCTAGAATCCCTGGCGAACAATATGGTCATACCAGCTTTTCCCGTTACTACTGATGATCCAGTGAGGCAAAGGACGGAAGAGGAATTATTACTCAAAGCCCTCAGAGAAGCATGGGACTACCATGCAACCAATATGCGCTTTCTGAGCGACATCCTGAGATATATGGTATCTAGTCACTTTTCATTATACTCCAAGTTTTCCATTTGACATAATTTATACACTAGGATCGCAATTATATTCCATCTGCTAACGTTCCATCGATACGCGACATGGGCTCGGAGTTGTTTGTTGCCCATATCATCAACAAGCCTGCAATCAAGGCCCAGGTTGTCATTGCAATATCGAACCAGCTGCAACGCGAGAAAGATGGCTATGTCATTAATCGGGCCGTCGTAGAGGAGTGTGTTGACGTATTCCTCAACCTGGAGGCTTTCAAAAAAGCGACTGCAGGTGAACGCTACGCAGAATCCGTACTACCTCAGCAGGGGCAGGGGGCTGAGCCTCCAACGAGTTCTTATGATGCTGCTGAAATCCTGCGCTTGATACACCGTTCCGTCTTTGCGACTATGGTTCCACCCACGGACGACGAGGACGACTCGAATCCTCTGAGTAATACTGGCTCGGAATATTCCTTCGCCCCTTCGCGGACAGATACCACTGACTACGGAATTTATGCTCGCAGAATGGCTCTTTCTCAAGTAACATTTCAGACTGATTTTGCTGACGATGGATAATGTGCAAATTTGAAATACGTATATATCTCTATTGGATAATGCACCTCAGGTTGCCATTCTAGCACTTTTACATTGAATGAAGAGAGGATCGTGATATTATTTCTTGCCTACACACTTGACGTTTGTTCTATTATGTAAACACAGGACACAAGACTTGCCAACTCAGATGTTCTTGCCAATGCAATGTCCTTGACGTTGACCATCACGTCGCTACTTTACTATGGGTCCATAACATACTCGCTTGGGCCCTGTCCTGATGATTGGCGACGTCCGTTCATGTCAACTTGATCCGGAAAGAACACCCCGAGATACAATTCACGCCGAAGATCTTCTCCCACTATGCAGGCTAATTACGGCCGTTCGTTAGTCCACCTCGCGCAGCAATTCTTCTGCATACCGGCACACAGCACACACACAGTTTCCAGAGCTATTAACTGTGTGTCTTGGAGCAGTTCTCCAATGCCCAATCCCCTATGTCTGTACATATCTCAACAGAACCGGAAACATTTTTCCCCAGGTGTTTGAAGGGGATCTGCCCCGACGATATGATATCTTGAAACCAGACCGTTTCTGATTGGAGATACCAAAAAAGTAGCATGCTTCCTTGCGAGTCGGTCGTATGGAACCTCGCGGCGTCGCCTAGTCCCATCAGCCACCACATGCTGTGCATCACCGCTTGTTGTGTTTGATAATTCTTACCTCAGCAATCGGGTAATATCTATTTTGAAGGTCTAGTCGGCATTGCGGAAGCTCCTTGTCTCTCGCCCTTCCTTTGCTGGGATGTTTCCATAATTTCACAAGAAAGTGGTGCTCGCGGTCGACCCTTCTTCGTCTCTGTCCTCCATCATCATCAACCATGATGAAGGACATCATGCGCCGTCGCCGCTCAAATTCCTCCTCAGAACCCGGACCAGATGATACAATTGTTCCTCCAAAGGCTTCCCCTCGCATGTCCATTCTTCCCTCGGTTAAGCTGCCGTTACTACGCCGTCAAGACCCTTCCGAGCCGCCGTCTAACAGCAAGACTCCTCTTCTAACTTTACAGTTCTCTTCTCGTTCCTTTCTAGACTCATCGGTAGAGGACCCCGCCACGAAGGAGGTGCTCTATCAATTCAAGACCGTAGGAACGTCTACCACGATCCACAGGAAGGACCGTAAGCAATCTACTGTCAAGGCCGCGTTTATCAAATGGCCCCGATATCGACCTACGAACACGGGGAAGGATTATACGGATGGTGTTCTCATTCAGATGAAGAATGCACGTTGGTATGGAGGGGAGACGCTGCTTTCATTTGGAGCCAACCCAAAGTACGTCGTTACGTTCTGCTTTAGTCTTTCATACATCTGTCTGACCATTTAAACGTAGTTCCAACCGAAAGTTTAGCATCCCTGAGTACTCACATCACATGAAATGGAAAAAATATGGAACCACCTACTGGGTAAGCACGTTCGTCTACTCGTGGGATCTGTCAAATTAACTATCTTTCAAGTGCACTACGACCTCAGTCAAGGGCCCTGTAGCCACACTTGTAACTCCCAAAGGTCCGGACCCCATGAGAGTAACTGTATATGAAACCCTTCACGACAAATACGACCCGAAAGATTTACCAGGATTTCAAGGAGTTTCGGTGCTGCTCCTCGATTATCTTCTACTCACGGCCATGCTGCTGGTGACGGATCTGCAGGAATGGATGCTGGTGCCCAACCTTGATGGACAAAATGTCAGCGTACCGGACTTGAGCATCCAGGGTCCCAGTGCAGATGAAGTGCCTTTTAGATCGGACCCTAGGTTTCGGAAGTTTTTGTACGGGGAGCCTATCTTCCCAAAGTTATCGGGAGAGGGAGTGCGGAGGGGCTCAGCACCGGACGTACCCACAACCTCGCCGTATCCGGATTCGCCTTCGTCGTCGCCTTTGCATAGTCCAAGGACTACACTACCTTCCATGACGGATTCGGATGTGGAAGACGATAATTTTGATACGTTCTCGCTTCCAGAGATGCGACATGCGGAAACACGCTTTCTGTGTACTTCGGAGTCTTTCAGCCATCGTTCGCGGCCCCCTCACATGGATACATTGACCCGTCTTTCTACGCCTCAGAAAGCAGCCTTGATAGACCTCCAGTACCACATCCACCTGTACAGTATTCCAAGTCACTGAATGGTCGAAATTTCAGCTCGCAGCCTTCAACGCCCGTTTCGGCGACTTTTACCCGTGCTGCATCACACTTATCTTCTCAGCCTATCATTTCACGGTCCAAGACGTCGCCGTTCGAAATGTCAGACCACCAGCATGGGGACACTGGAGATTATTTTGACCCGACGAAAGACCAGGGTTTACCTACGGTTCCTCGTTCTATCATGCGTACGGATAGTGTGAGATCGAGTGCATCGACCACAAGCAGGTCTGGAAGAAGACCGTTACCTCAGCCACCGCCTGTACCACCTCCTGTTGTGAGCTCGAACGTGCCTGGGGCGAGACGCGTGCAGAGTTCGAGCCAGATAGGGACTTATCCTTCATTTACTGCTCCTTCTACTTCTACTTCTTCATACCCCAGCAGGGATGCTCGCAGTGCTTCGCCGATACCACCCATACCCCGCCCTCAGCGATCGCTTCCTCCCACGCCAGTGATCATGTCAACACCGCCCACACCTCATCCACACGCGCATTCTTACTCACGCACATCTTCCTCTACCCCGGCTACGTCTCCGTCTCCATCTCCACTTTCTTTCGACATCAGCACGGCTTCAACATCTTCCCTACCTCCTCAGGATTCTATTCATATGACATTACAAAACATGACCATCAGCAATGACGACGATGACGATAACTATAACACCATCACCATCCCCGCTTCCAATCCCCATTTACGCCAGGACACACTCAGCCCCGATCCAGCGCACCTGCACAGCAGACAACCACCCATCACGAAAGCGTCGCACGAGGACTTGGCACGGTATGTGCACTCGCTGACGAGCGACCAGAGGGATTTACCACCGGCGCCACTGCCCAATACCTCGTTATACGATATGCCCCCGCCTGCGTACAATTCGATCAATTTTACACGGGCGTTGAGTGTGCGGAGAGGGCTGGTGAGCGAGCGGAGTATAAGTACGGGCGTGAGTGGGGTTTCGTATTCGAGTTTTGGGGTTAGTGTTGGGGAGATGCAGACGCAGGTTGCTCATGGGATTCCGGTGCAGCTGCGGGATGATGGGCCGGTGGGATTGGGGATGGTGGATGAGGAGGGGAGGTATTTGTCATGATTCATCTTTGTGGGATGGGTGGTTCTGTTTTGCCAGTCCATTTTTGTTCTTCAAGGAGTCATTGGTATATTGTGACTATGTTCAAGATTTCCCCCTTCCTTCCTTTCAGTGTATTACTGCGATTTCATTCCTTTTTTATTTCACTTCATCTTCATTTCTCTTTCCTGGTGTCATTACACGACTGCGAGCGTTGTTATATTTTTTCGTCACGCTGCATACCACACATATCCCCTTTGCTTGACTCGGGACAATTTCTCGGTTCTGCTTTGCTTTACTTTGCATATACTCCAACAATTAGTTGCTCTTCTTTTCGTTTCTTTCCGTACACCATAAGGCATATTCGATTCCACACATTTTTTTTTGCATTTTCATCATTCACTTTACTTTAAATACGCTTCATAGCAAATATCCTCAACCACCCCCATTTCATTCGTCCATGTTGTTACAAATAGGTAAACTGGCTCGATGTCGAGTGTACTCATCTACATATACGTACAGAAGGCATGCGTGCATAAATAATACCATCCAACCAAACCTTTCTCTTTTTCGATCAGAACAACGTTCGCAGGCTTGCTTGTGGGCGAGAATACCCTTGGTGAGGTATATAACAACAAGATATTCGTGTTGACACGATAAGTGTCCATGTGACTACATCACATGACTCACATGACACGCGTGATCAGATGCATCTATGCGCGACTAGATCCAGTGATGACAGAGTATCACAGTCATCCTATATGACTAAAACATGTGATCACTTAGTGAGCATATTACTCATCTTATGAGTAGATATTAGTAATTAGCTGAGTAATTGCCTTATGCATTACTCATACATAGTTAGTCACTGCATGTCCTGTAGGTATATAAGGACACTCTAAACAGCGTCCTAATCTAAGTCATTCATACTTCTGTAGTAGCCTAAGTAGTCACCTTAGCACTAGCCTCTCATAACCGAGGTAAGCTAGTAGCTACATCGATACTATGCAGAGCGCATTGTGCATACAGTGGTTGCTCACTGTATGTACCACTTGCTGTTTGATAGGTTATGGGCCCCAATAGCAAAGCATGCTGTTCGCCACTGGCAGAACCTGCTGGACATTGAGTTTGCCTTAGGGCAGAACCTGTCTAGCATTGTTCGCCATTGTGCAGAACCTGCTTAGCATCAGTCTGTAGCTTACTTCTACCTGGGAAGATAGTTCACCATTAGGCAGAACATTGACCACAGCTGTTCATCGCTAGACAGAACACTCTCCCACAATTGTTCACTACCATGCACAACATTGTATAGGGCCTTGTCATGTGGGCCTGGACATCTGTCGCTGTCTGGACAAATTGCCCTTAAGGGGTTAATTCCATGTCTGGTGCAGGTATTTTTAGCAGTGCTTTCCTTATTTAGCATGCTTTTACACACCTGTCGCTGACACAACCCAGCCTTTTTCTTAACAGAAATTCCAACTGTCCAAACAACCCAACAATGTCTTCTGTAAAGAACACCACTTCTATCTCCTTCACTGCCTCCGACCTTCCTAAATTCAATGGTCGTCATTACTGCCAATGGGCATCAAAGATGGAGGCCGTCATCCTCCACATGGACGTTAAATCCATCCTTGAAGGGACCCTTACCACTCCTCTGGAGCAAGCAATTAAGGAACCCAATTTTCCCACTGGCACTCATGCCACCGACACCACTCCTGCCACCAGGCCTGCCCAGGGTGATATCATCCTGTACAACACCCGCTTCTCTCAATGGACTGCCGCCAAAGAAGTATACCATCGCAAATTGGAGAGTTACAACTCCAAGAATGCCAAAGCACTTGGCCTTTTGGCTATGTGTCTTGATACTGGAATATGGGAACAGGTGAAAGCCCTGTCTGCAGCTGAGGCGTGGGACTGGATCAAGATGAAGTACTCCAAGGAGATGTTCGTCAAGACCCTTGAGGACTTTAGGGTCCTTATGAATCTCAAGATCGATCTCTCCGATCCCAACCCCCAGCTCGCCAAATTCCATTACCACTATGGGCGTCTCCCGCTTGCCCAACAGGCAACAAGACTGGCAACAATGGTACCCATGGTCTCTGAATCCATGGCATGCCTGATTCTACTCATGAATCTTCCACTTGCCACAAACGTCACATCGCAAGAGTCCGTTTATCAGCAGATGATGGAAGATTTCACTAGGCAAAACTCAGTTCCAAATATGGAACTGAAAGACCTCTTTGAAAGCATTCACACCACATGGGCTGCCCAAGTTGGGCACCTTAAGCAGCATGAGCAACCCAAGCGCGGCATGTTCTATGTGCCAAAGCAGCTCAACCCGCCTAAGAACAGCTGGCCCAAGAACCAACAGGCTAGCAATGCGAATGCACAGCGCAACACTGCGATCAAAGGGAAAGGTCCTGAACCACACCACTCTGATCAGCAGAACACTAGTAACCCCAGCAGTTCACAGAAAAAGGAGTATCCTAAGAGGAAACCCTGCCGCTCTGGCTTCAAACCAAAGTCAGCATGCTTTGTTGAGGACTCTGATGATGAGCCCTTTATGCTCGCATCAATGGTGCATTTCCTGCCACTAGAGAAATTGCGCCCAGTCCCCACTACTCACAATGTAGTTGAGATTAGTGGGAGAGGTACTATTACCTCTCACAAAGTCCGCGAAGGCACCTGGAAGAACCCCACTCAGGGAATGGCGCCATACCCCTCTTTTAGGAAATTGTGGGACCTGATGTCTCGGATCGGGGTTACCCTGACTATTGCCACCTCGAGTAGATTCGAGGAAGTTGCCCTTAATACAGGCGCAAGTAGGATTGCTGAGAATGTGGGAACAAGTAGCACTGTGCATATCCACAGTAGCACCACCACAGAGGATGTTGCATCGGGGTCATTGATGATGACCAAGATCTATAATGATCTCTTTGGTCCTGAGCCCTATCGGGCACTGACCCCAGATCCTTCTCATATGGCAGTTGATTCTGAACCACTTATAGCAGAAGACTGGAATCAGATGCATGGAGTAGTTTCACAAGGTGATCTTGCCTATGTGGATGATGACAAGGAGTATATCTCCTTTTGGGAAGAAGATCTTCCACTGCCACCACTGATCAGTGAGTCCCTTCATCTCAGATCGCACTATATTGGTGCAGATGGGAATATCGTCACTAAAACAGCTCAGCAGAGCTGGGACGACATGTACCAAATGATGCGGGATTCAGACCCGATCTCCTATGAGGATGAGATCAAGCAGAATCATGGTGATTCAGTGCTCCTCCCTCATCCGGACTGGCAAGTACCTTCTTGTTCACATGCTGACAAGATACTAACTGATCAACCCACAGGTATTAATATGCTGTATGGGGTAGATAGTAAATTAAATTTATTTACTATCTACAATATATATATTGATCATGTTGTCTCTTGTGTGAACTGTAAGGGAAAGGAACATGAAAAGATGTTTGAGGAATGGCTTGTAGATTCCGGAGTGTCCATGCATTTTTCTGGACAAATCTCTGATTTTTCAGAACTTACCAAATTTCCAAGCAAAGAAAGACCAAAGGTCCAAACTGCTAATGGCATAGCCTTTGTCGATGGATTTGGTACTGTTTTTATTGAAACAGAAGTTACCAATAAAGATAATACTGTGACACATGAAACATTGTGACTTCATCCAGTATTCTACATGCCTGATGTGACTGTACAACTTCTGTCGATGGGTCAAATCCTCAGCGCAAACAATATTGTGTTAGGTGATTCACGATCACTTAATTTCATATCCAAAGAGAATAGCCGCACCATTCTAAATGCATTGCCGAAGCATTCTCATCATGACACTATGTTTTGGGTTAAGTCACAGATCATCTCTGGAAAGAACTTGATTGCGATGGAATTGGTACATGCCGAAGATTACAATCTATGGCATAGATGACTCGGACACCCTTCCACTCAAGTGTTTGAGAAGTTTAAGGCTAATTCCAAAAGCTTCCCATCTATTAAAGTCCCGAAGGATGCCAGCATATGCGAAGGTTGCGCAAAAGGAAAGATGCATTCACGCTCTTTCCCAGACAATGTCAAACATGCAACCAAACCATTCCAGCATATCCATTCAGACCTTAAGGAGTATCTGGTGATTTCATATCACCAGTACAAATATTTCATTTCCTTTATTGATGATCACACATCAAATACTTGGGTCACACTCCTCAAACAAAAGAGTGATGTGAAAGATGCTACCAGGCAATTTCTAGCCATGGTAAAAACCAAGTATAACATCAAAGTCGAAGAGTGGATGAGTGACAATGGTGGTGAATACATCGATAAGGAATACTTAGAAATCCTTAAGGATCTTGGGATCGAGATCCAAAGAAGCATACCTCATCAGCCCCAAATGAATGGTTGAGCTGAATGTTTCAATTGGACTCTAGATGAGAAAGCCGAGTCTATGCACCTATTAGCCTGTCTCCCTGACAGCTGGTGGGAGTTTTGCATGATACATGCAGTCTATTTATACAATAGAACTCCCATGCATTGACTTGACTGGAAATCTCTATTTGAATTAATCAATGGAGAAAAGCCTGATTTGTCACACCTATGGGTATTAGGATGTGGGGCATATGTGTTCCTTCCAAAGGATACACAGGCAAATAAACTTTCACCCAAATCTGAGTTGATGATATTCCTCAGATATTGTGGACATCCTTCTAATATGATGTTCATGCAAAGCCCCAACAATGTTCTATTCATAGCTGCCATGGTGCTTTTTGATGAACATTTGTTTCCTAAATGCCAAAAGGCTAGAGTACCACCACTTACCCAAATACGTAAGTGCACCTCCCCAGAGGAACCTGTTTTGGAAGTGGAGGACAGTGATTCTCATGATGGTGATGAACCATCCTATAGACCACCCCCAAATAATCCATCAAGTGAGACTGAGGTACCTCATGATGACGAGCCACCCAGGACTCCACCTCCCGAGTCACCAGCAGATACTCATCCAAGTATGCCTTCTACTCCTAGGCAAGGACCGAGTTCTAATCTCCCACCACCTGCACCGCGGAAACCCCATGCCGGTCCATCAGGGGGAGCTGCCAGTGATGCTCCAAGAAGGAGCACTCGTGAGAGTAAAAGTATGCAAAAAGAAGGGAACGTATACCCTCCTGGTACAACCACTGATAGAGATCGCCGGCGTAAATTAGACATAACCAGATCCACTCCAAATTTGTCTATGGCCTCTAGTGACCATGTGGCTGAGTACCTGTACAATCCCAATATGGGAGCAGAAGGGGGAGCACATTGGCATGCCTATTTACTTTCTAAGGCAATTTCTGATAGTGCATCAGGAAAAGGGTTTTGCTTTATAAGTCTACAAAGCTACCCTTCCTTGTAACTCAATTTTAAAGACATATAGAGCTATACAGAGACTTTATATTGCTTTAGGGACTTCACAAAGCTCCCAAAGCATAGCCAAAGCAACACAAAGCCTCTGTGTAACTCTATAGAGTTTGCAAAGAACCAAATAGCTTGTATTTGCTATAAAGCAAATACCCTTTTTCCTGATGTGCACTTCCAGATCCATTGAATGTCTGAAATTGGACTAGTAAAGATCTTAGATGGCTACCTGCCAATCACAACAGGAATGGCACAAGGCTCAATTCAAAGAATTAGAGGCCCTTCGTAAACGAAAAGTTTATGAGCTTGCTGACCTACCTCCAGCCGAAAGGCCATCAAAAATCATTGGGTTTTCAATATTAAGTCTGATGGACATAAAAAAGCCTGTCTAGTTGCCAAGGGATTTTCCCAAATAGAAGGCCTAGACTATGATGAGATCTTCTCACTGGTTGTCTGGTTCGAGTTGGTCTGCACAATCTTAGCCTTAGCAACACTTGAGAAATGGCATATAGAGTCCCTTGATGTCAAATCAGCTTTCCTATATGGGAAACTTGATGAGGAGATATATATGGAACAGCCTGATGGCTTTACCATAAAGGGACAAGAGAAGAAAGTACTCTGCCTGCTCAAAGCTATCTATGGGCTAAAACAAGCCGCACGTGCATGGTGGTCTGAACTTGATTGCTCCTTAAAGAGCTCAGTTTCACATGCCTATATGCTGATGCTGGCATATTTGTCACAAGACATAGCGACGGACCCTTGTCATTATGTTGGCATATGTTGACGATATTATCATCACAGGTCCTAACACTGAATTAGTCTGACAAAAGAAACAGTTATTTATGACTGCATGGGAA
>JADNYJ010000785.1:0-13180 GCA_015501075.1 Gymnopilus junonius | reverse complement strand
ATACTGCCGTTGGCAGCGGCAGGCATACTGGTCGTCGACTTTAAACGCTAGAGACAAGGAAGCCAAGACTTAACGGCACCTCTCAATTTCCTGGAGACGGTGACGGAGGAGACAACGGAAGAGAGGCGAATAAATGATCGGGACGGTTCAACAAGGAGGAGGCGGTGTTACATGGTGTTCCGTTAGTCTAGCTACAGAGGCGGTTAACAGTGGTTGTTACCCGATTTCCTTGTCGTCGTCGATGTCCATGTCGTTGTCATCGTTAAGGTTGGAGATCAATCAGTCTAAAATCTAAAATAAGTGGGCACTCCGAGTCCTCTACCAGGTCGTCATTCGACTTTGCCGTCGTTTATTCAACGTCGGGTCTTTACTGCTATGTTGTAGCTGGGGTACTAGACGTGAATGATTTCGGTTGCGAAATGTCAGGGTTGAGGCTGACATTTAACATGACTATAATTATCCTGAGAGGATTCAAGTTATCACTGACGCATACCGGAAAAAAGAAACAACATCGAAGCTTCAAAGCCTGGTCATTTCGTTGCAAAAGAACGGTAGTAAAAACTAGAATATCAACTTTCGATGTCAAATGCCGGAAATGAGATGACCTGGCGCTTTTATGCTTCTGTGGGGGATCAGGATCAGAGATGGACGATATTTTGGATAACCTGACATTTCCCTGGAACCCCCCAATCTTCCGACTTTGAAGTTCAAAGGCTGGGAGAGTAACAACATTACAGAGCGAAGTTCGGGGTGTGCAGTAGAGGGATTATAAATTTCGTGACCTGCCTTTGCTTAGTACCCACCAGAGCTCAGAAGTTAGCAAAAAGGTTATCTTTGATTCGCAATTGACTTATGAACACTGGTAAAAGATACAAGGGAACAAGGAAGCATGGTAACACTTGGAAATGATTTACATCTCAGAATTCGAAACTTCCAGGATTCTTTACCCATTACCTGAAATACTCAGGCAACGCCAGCTAAGTATAGAGTAGCGCATATCGTTTCAACAAGCTCGAATATCTACTAAGTAAACCATTTTGTAAGTACATTTCTTTCGCTCTTGTCGCCTGCGTAGCCTTAGATAACCGCAATCAGGATCCAATGCCAACGCTACATTGGACGAAAAGCTTGAAGCGAACAAAGGCGGTGTGACCGGCTTGATCGAGTACCCGCCCCGGTTTTGCCGAGGTTTTCGAGGCTGGGAAAGCGGTGGGAGCGGATGGGAAATGATGGAGCGAGCGAAATTGATGAGATGGCTTGATGGGAGCTTTTGGGGAAACGAGGCAAAAGAGTTCCCTTAGCTCTGTGCAGGAATTTTACGTCGATGGAGGCCTCGAGGCGGTTCAGGGAGAGCAGGTGGCGGGAATGGCGTGTCTGTGCTTTTGGGTATTTCCGAGAGTGGATGAGACTGCGATCGGTGAAACTTGAGAGGGGCCAGGAATCCGCAGTCGTTTGCGGGGATTGGTAAGTGTGTCACGATACGACGAGAGCAAGAGCAGGTGAGGAGGGAAAGCGGGTGTTTCGCACCGTCAGTCGAAGGCGTGCCGTTAGATGTACTCCGAGGATAAGCTTAGATGCTGGGATTGAAGCTGCTCTAGGTGGATCCTTGGCTCGGCGACGTTTAGCCATAGTTTTTTCTCGAGAATGGATGATCGAAGGTAATCTGAAGGGTAAACTTCAAGGGTCGGTTTCGGTTGTAATGGAGAATATTGCATTACGGCTGAGAATGAAACGAAAAGCTGAGGACTGTGCCGGGATTCATGGAGTTGGTGGGCCTCATCTTCAGCTATACATTGGTTCTATGAATAACCTGAAAGCGAAGAGCGGAGGCGTTAGCGAGATTGTTCTGATTACAAGTTGAAGTGAAAGACAATTGACAGCGTAGGTGGAGTAGATCGAATAGAGAGTTTTATTAGCCACGCTACAGCCTACTGCTACCTATGCAATGTTTTTACATAGTAGTGTTCGCGGCACCGCTGCGCCCACAGAGACAAATGAAGATAGGGGAAGGGGGACAGAGAGCCGAACAAAGAACAACGCGGAGAAGAGAAGTTCGAGGGGGAGGGACGGGTGAGCTATAGGCTAGGCTAAGGTAAGCTAGTCATTGCTTGGGTTGAAGGGAGGAAGGCAGTGGCGTTGTCATCAACAATGACGGAGGGTAGAACGCTCAAGACAGTAAAGTGAGAAGTTACAAGTATAGCGCATAGATTGGGCAGCGGGTGCAGTCTGCAGGCACTGCAGCAGAGATAGATACGCCAGAGAAGTTAGATGGACTGTCGTGACTTGCTGATCTTCTCTCTGAAGGACCTAAACGGGGCAGCGCGGGCAATCTGGGCAAAGAAATGGCCCCACCGCAAACCCAAAATCGAATCTCGCTGTTGATTTCTGTTTTGTTCGCTGACAACAGGGAAAAAGAATTTTGATTTGGTGTGCCTGACAGCTGATATCGGCTAGACTATATGAACAACCCAGAATGGTATATCAAAAACAATATTTTCCTTGTAGAAAATAAATAAATAAGAATACCACAACAAAGTTGTATCTTATATTGACCCCCCTTTGTTGCCGCATCTGCCCCTTCCTTCTTTCTCTAAACGACTTGCTTCCCCTTGTCCTCCTCCCCGCTCCTCTGCTTGTCCATAAGCAGCTGCAGCTCCCGCCTGTGGGTTTGCCCGACCTTTGCATCCCCCGTCACAGACTCTTCATGCTAGCGGTCCTCTGATAAGAGATTTTCTCTTCTCCCCCTCTCTTCTATAATCCCGCTTTGACCCTGCCGTAGTAAAGGATAACGCTTGGAGTGAGTTTATGATCCTTCCTTTGCTTCTTATTCGGTTGTCCCTTCATTTCTTTACACTCCTTTCGTTATTACCTTGTTCAACGTCGTGTTGCGCTAGCGGCCTGCCGATAATGTCGGCCACGCGTCGCTCCCAGGCGTATCGTGCCATCATTTCCAATGTTCCTCCCTCAATGTTTTCTCCCTCTTTCCTTCGATAAGCTCCGACACCGACACTGACCCGCCCCCCGCCCTCTAACAGATCTCGCGACCCTTCTCGGCTTCTACTTACCCGCCCCACCTTCTTGAGAAATTCAGCTCCCAAGCAATCACCAGCAAATTATCAAAGGACCCTCGAGTCCCGACGCCGAAGAAACACCCAGTACGCTTGAGCACTGCTCGCGTTTTTTCAGATCCATCAACCCGCAACCCACATTCATCAGACCCCTCACCTCGCTCCGCTTACCTTCCCCCAGACTAAGAGGCTCCGCTGAGTAATCGCGTACCTCTTCCAGTCCCATCGCAAGGCCTTTCCCCGTCCAAAAGCAATCACTTCCGCTTTCCTCTGTATAAACGACCTCTTCCACGACCTTTATCTCATCTCATCTCGCATATCTCAAATCCACGCCCCAGTCCTACTCGACTTCAGACCACTCGTTCAACTTATACCACTATCCGTTACCTTTTACCCTTATCTATCTAACCCAAGAAATGGCCATGACTCTTCCTCTTTCTCCTGCCTCCGACGCCCCGCAACCTGCGTCTCCGACCACGACTGCAAACTCTGGCGGATCTGGCAACAACAACAACAACAACAACAACGCCTCGAGCGCTGCGTCCAGCAACAGCAATAACAATACCAACTCGAGTTCGAACAACTCTAATAACAACAATGCTAACAACACAAGCGAAGGCTCTTCGAATGCAAATGCCGCCGCCGCTACTTCTGGCTCGGCTGCATCTGGTGCTGCTGCTGCCTCCGGCAGCGGCGTGAAGCGCAAGCCCAGCCGACGCGCCAACACTGCCGAACGCCGCGCAACTCATAACGCGGTGGAGAGGCAACGAAGGGAAACCCTGAACGGCAGGTTCTTGGTGAGTATTTGATATCTTTTTTCCCTCTTGATTTATTTGCGCCCTTGTCGGTCGCTTTCGGACTTTATTCTCCCCCGCCCGTGACGTTGTCGTGTTTCCAATTTTTTCCTCGGCTCATCAGTTTATCCTCCCATTCCCCGTTTCAATTTATTTCAATTCAATGTCCATTGCTCCCGTCTTCTTTCTTGATTCAATCTAACCAAATCTGCCTCCTCACAGGACCTTGCTTCCCTCCTTCCCAATCTTTCTCAAATCAGGCGGCCCTCCAAGTCTTCGATCGTCAACAGCTCGATCGCCCACATCCACGCATCGAGACGTCACCGCATACTCGCCTCCACCCAGTTGCGCGCCCTCAAGAATGAAGCTGATGCGCTCAGGCGCGAGATCAACGAATGGCGCGACCGCGCTGGTATTCCTAGAATTGAGGAACCTGTCCGAGGGGAGGCTTTCAGCATGGTGCTCAGTGGGGAGTTGGAACTCGTCGGTATCGTCGGTGAGGAGGAGGACGGTGAGGACGGTATAGGTGGTGATGACGATGGGTTCGGTCCCAGCGGCGGACAGTACATGGAGGTGGAGGATAACGATATGATCCCCATGAGCGCCGGTGGTTATAGTTCCCAGCAAAATATGTCGCCTCATGTTGCTATGCACCCTCAGATGCAGCATCACATCCAACAGCAACATCATGCTCAGCAGATGTACGGCCATCACGGTGGCCATCCTAGCCATCATATGGAAGATCTCGATGATCCCCGCATCGCAGCTATGATGATGAAGAACGGCGCTCAGACCCCTTTTTCGCACAACATGCCCTCCCAGCATCATCAGCAAAGGGCGGACTACTACGGAGGTTATCGCCAGGTGAGAAATGCTTGCTTTAGTTCCTATATGCGCTTTTTACTGATCAATGATGTGCATATATTCACTGTTGGCAGGGACACGGAGCTGGGTTTGGACCTCAGGGCCCTTTTGGCAACCAAGGGCAGCTTCAAGGTCAACAACACCTGTTCACTCCTCCCACGACCGCCCACGGGCTGCCTACCATGAACCGCCCTTCCACGTCTAGCACGCACTCCAATGGCTCGCACAACGGGTCGCCTTCTCCCGTCGCTGATGTGCTCTCTCCTAACCTGAGCCTCAACACTTCTTCGCTCAATGGGCCATCCAATGGATCCGTGCACAGCTCGCCTGTATCTACTAGCAGCTTGGACAATGGGTTGATGGTCCCTCCCAACACGGCGATCTCCCCTATTGGCTTGAGCGGCGCTGCAGCCTTTGAGGCCCGCGGCTCCGTCTCGCCTAGTCAATCTCAGATGAAGACTGCTACGGTCCATGGCAGAGGCCGGAGTGGCAGCGTGCTGAGCGTCGGCTCTGGTGGCGCTTCTCCCTCTTATGAGCTAGCGCATGGATACGATGTAGGCATGAACGTGCCGAGGAGGATGGAGGGTGGTGGTGGATACATGATGAACGGCATGGGTATGGGCGGGATGAATGGCATGCCTGGTATGGGTGGCGGGATGCATCATGGGTATGGTGGGCACAGCGGTCATCACGGCCATGGCGCCATGCAGCACGGTGCTGGCGCGATGGGAATGGGAGGCGGGAATGGGATGAATGGGATGAGCGCGAACATGATCGGCGTTGGTGTTGGTGGGGGGAATAATGGGAACGCGATGATGATGATGATGATGTGATCGGCTTTTTAGTTGATCACTTTGTCTCACTTTCATCGTCTTCTTTTTCCTTTCTTGGTGTTTGATACACTCCTGCGCCTTCGCTGTCTCTGCCATTTAGAGATCGGCACCTGTCAAATCATCAAGACGCTATGTTTCTCTATATCTCCTCTTCTCTCAACTCAATTTGTTTCCCGTCTCTGTTCTTCTAAATCAGCCTATGCCCCCACCTCTTTCATCTCTGTTCTATATATCGGCTCTTGCTCAAGTACAATAAGCAAGACCCGAGCTTCAAGATACCCTACCCCATATGCTTACGATCCCAACCGCATATACTCACCTCCTCTGTCTTATCTACGTCCTACGCCCTACGCCTCCTGTTCATACACAACAGGGTTCGTTGTTACAGTTATAGTTGTGCTCATTTTTTCCCCTCCCCATCTGTTGTTCACTCCTCGTTTCGAATCTCGAGTTCTTATTGCTCCCCCTCCCCCCTTTTTTTGAAGAAGAACGTACTACTTATCTTTTAGGCCCTGAATGGAATTGTTGTTATGCTTGTTGTACTTTGCGGCTGATCAACCCCTTCGTTCACCGCCATCGTCGATCCTGCATGGACGTTCCCTCACTTGCCCTGGCTGCGTCGACCAGTACGCCTCCCATTGCCCTGCCAACACCACACACCCTGCGCCCTCCTTTTTCTTGGATGTTGCTGGTATTCAATCGTCGCTCTTTATTTATCCCTTCATACCCTTCGTGTTTCCTTTTTTTTCTTTACGTAAAAATAAGTAGCTGTATATACTTTCCTTTCCCTGGACGATGGAAAACCCCACTCTCTTTTTCTCTTCTCAGCGTGTAGTTTGGACTTTGATCTTCTTTCTCTTCTTTCCTTTTGGAGTTTTGGTTTCTTTTAACCACAAAAATGGGCGCTGGGGTTATTATTCGTACTGCTCTACTTTCTGTGGGCGCGGGTCGCAACCTACCTACGCAAGTGGAGGGAAGGATTTCTAAAGGGACGATCGATCATCCATCCCTGCTTGAGGCCTTAACTCGTATTATTATTCTCCTGTATCGTACGTCGGGGTCCGTGTTGTTTTTCGCCGTCGTTTTAGAGTCAAAAGGTTGGAATTAGGAAGAGAGAAGTTGTACAAAAATCATTAATAGATTTCTTTTCTGTCTGTACACCGTCTACGCGTTGTGGCTGGAGGGGAGATGGCTGGACGACGGTAAGTTCAGCCTCGACTTGCTCCTCACAGCTTGGTTTACTCCGGGAACCTTTCATTTTCAAGTTACGTACTCATGCGTGCCGTGCGAGGTATCGGTCCGCGTGAGAGGGTTAGCAGGACTTAGATTAGCCTGAGAGTGGTGGTCTGATAACTTACACGGTTAACCCTTCTACTAGTGGCGCATCAGATGACAACAATCTAATGTCGAATACAAGGAGTACACATCATCAATCTCAATTTACCCTTTCCTATTATTTCCTTTCCCAGATGGCCATTATTGGCAGACAAACCATGCCGGACCCGAGTTCGAATTTTCACAGCCGTTCAGGGAACCCAGGCTCCCGTCGGAACCCACTGCAGTGTTGGGCGAATTGGGCCCAGTGATGGGTATCCCTGATGCGTGTACGATTTCCATCTCGGGCAGTCAATGTTAATCGATCTTGGGTCAAGGCTATCTGGAGAAATGTTTAGATGATAAAGACCAACGGCGGGATTCGGACATATGATTAGTACGCCTCGTGTCGCGTGGTCGACTCTGCAGCTCAGGAAGCCCTTTATGATTCTATGAAATTATGTTTTCTATGTATATCGTTCTGTGCTTTGTCTCTCGCCTTCAGCGATCCTTGGCACGCGAGGTGATATGGCGCAATCCAGTGACTCCTGCATGATGAATGATTCTCTGGGCCGAACTTACTGGGTTAGTGGCTGGAGGTCGGGTGAGTGTTCTTGTGATGGGTCATGCATTCCTCTGCTTCACGTATACTTACGTTGTCTTGTTACTAACCTTTCTGAGCTATAAAATAGCCTTTGCCCTTTGAGTAGTAAAGGATGGCATCGTCATGAGAGTCCCTTGTATTTAAGGAAAGGCGAATGGCCGGGTCCGATGTACTTATATGCAAGAACAATGATCTCATTACCATCCCTGAGCTAGGACCTCAATTATCTGCGTAGTCCACAAAACTACAATATCCCCTGCTCCTCGGAACGTTGGACGACTTTTATGAAACGTTTTATCCGTGGTGTAGGCAGCCTAACGACAACTCTCATTGGTTCAATTTATCTCCTTTGGCTTTCGACGGAAGGTAATTGTCGATGACTTAGTCTGTCTTATGTACATCCCCTGATCCGACCACTGACCCAACCCACTGATCCTAATGGGAACCTGCTATCTCCCATTGTTTGCGGTTATAAGGATCGGCCTCATTTGCCAGAAAGTATCCGTTTCAAGATCTTTCTTCGGTGCCTAGGATCACGAAGAGAACAAAGAATCTTCTCGCTGATCCTTGAATGCCTTTAGCTTCCGAAATATTTTGCCAAGCCCAGCGCCTAACCTTCTATCTTATCTCGAATCTGCCATAGAGTATTAAACATCGTACGGCGAGAAAGAAGCTGACATTGAGCAGCTTCCTTCCAGGGTCTACAAAGATCGTAGTGACTCGAAGATCGCAAATACGTACGAGAGCTTCAATGATAGACGTCATACCTTTACGACAGAAATATTAGAGGTTATTTGCAAATTCCGTTCAAACGAAAAAGTGGAGCCTACTGCAAGGGGGTGCCGGAAACTGAAAAAAAGACCCAATGTCGAAAATGGGGGTAAATGGGGATGGGAAATCGATTTCTGAAGGTTTCAGTGTGTCAAAATAAAAATTGAGGAAGATATTAGACGTTTTGTGGTCCATGAGAACTTTTTTTCTCCTTAATTTTTTTCGACGTATTGGCTCATTGCGCATCTTTTTCAAAAAATGTCGCCAAGATTTTTGGACTAACTATCACGTGATATTGCCTTATATGGATGAATTTGATCTATATATGGTAATCCATGCCTAGATTCCAAAATGGCCATACCTCAGCCAATTTTCATTGTACTGCCCTAAAAGTATCAGAAATCGATTTCCCAGCCCATGTTACACTAACTTTTGAGATAGGGTCTTTTTTTCAGTTTCCAGCACCCCCTTGGCCTACTGGGTCTCTGATTGGCTGAAAGCCCCACTTTTTGCCTTATGAGGGCATATTTTTCGTTCGTTCAGAAGTTGCAAATAACCTTTATTATTTTTTTACCTTCCTACATAGCTACGTGGAGTAAGCTTCGGTCCCTGAATGTGATTTAGATGCAATCCCTATTGGATTGTTCCTTAACTAAGGACGACGCACGGCAGACCCCAAGCCAATCAGAAAGCAGGTAGGTACGGAGAATGCCTAGATGGCATATCGTTAAACCTAGTTAGTGCCGTGGAAGACGAGGCTGAAGGTTCCAAACGTACCAACCAGAGCAATTCAGCACCGGACCTTAATTAAACGGCATGATAGAACTTATGATTCTCAGATTTGCATCAAAGGCGACATTTCACGTGTTTGGAATATGGCTGTCATGATATCAGTACATAAGGTATAAGGTATCCATAAATTATTGATTATTATCATAAATGATTTTATCGCTTGGACAAAGGAGCATTTACCGAATCCCGATGCATTGGATTTGTGTCTGCAGTTGGGTAATGCTCCCTACTTCATCTGTCTTAGCCAGCGTAAGGATCGCTACCACCTTCAGTAAGGAGAATGATCAATTCAGGCCAGCATGGTGGGTCTATACACTGGGCGAGATAGTATTGTCTTCGTTGCAATGAGCCGATTGATTTAAGATGCAGTCTCCGTCTTGGTGCGATACAATGCGAAATATTGGGCCTGAAGAACGGGGCTGATGTCGTCCTGAGATGTATATATTTCAAGGTCGCTGGAAGGGTTGCAAGTGAGCACATTGCAAGGGTTGCTCCGCGCTTAGAGCTGGAATCGAAAATAGGCTAGGGTAAGGAGTTCTTTACACTGAGTAACATCTTGATATTATCTATGCTCGAATCGCCCTCAGTATCCTATTCAGCAGTAAGATGGAAACGTTCAGGTTTGCACTTGATATGAAATCTTGCCTCCTAACAAATTGTTTACTCAAGGCTATAAGTGCTTTGCAGTCCTGTCACTGAATACACTGAACACATGCTGGACGCAAGCCCCAACGACGAATCCGATCGATTCCATTCCGGTGAGTTAGTCGTCTGACTGCGTTGATAACCACATCGACATGCGAATCAGCGTGTGTTCTGATTAACAGAAAAAGCAAGAGCTCTTTATGACCCACGAACGATCTGAACTCGATGAATATCGAAAGAATCTGGGATGATGGATGATGAACCCACCAAAAGGATGGAGGTTAGTCAAAACTTATTAAGAGACGCAAACTGATGTGCTTACCGACAAGACCAGTCACTGCAACTTTTGAATTGTGAGATACTGAGTTGTCTCTTTAAGTTCACAAAACATACAAGGTGAGAAGCCGTCGTCATTAGCCCAGGGGAGGCATTTGCGACATATGGTAGAGTTCGAAGTGGATGTCTGTCCGCAATTTTCAGTGACGTATGACTATACCTTGTACGAGGGAACTCTAGCTCCTAGACTTTGTCACTGTCGAGCCTGGTCTTGGAAAGTCCTCCTGATATTGCTTCATTAATTATATAGTCGAAGCCGCAGAAATTAAAGAATCGAATTCATTAACAGAACCGAAGAGGAACAAGAGCCCAGGGCTACACAAAATTGCCAATCTAGACAAATAATGAGCCATACTAAATCCAAGCCTCCCGAAGTATCCGTTTGTCCAGAGATTTGGCCGTCAGACAGTGACTGCAAGCAGCTGGTTTAAGAGTTGATTGACGACTCGCATCTAGTGTAGCTGAGGTGAAAGTTCCTTATAATAATGTAAGGAAAATTTATCCGGTATTTAGAACAGTTGTTAAAGTTCATTTGGAGAATGCCGGTCCTGGAAGACATCATGGCAACGTCATGGTGTTTGCGAGCAAGAGCCTAACCGTGTGGCGTGCAGCGTGCGACAGCTTCGTTGTTTGGTACCGGAATAGAAAACAAATACCGCATCAACAAGGAATAACCAGTTCATCGCTCAGAACAACTTGACCAGTGTTATGCTCAGAGCATACGTCTATCCTATATTCATTGCGACTCGCGGTACAACTAGTTTCATTGCTAAACAGTACACTATTTCTATAATATCTATGCCTCAAACTCGACATTCCAAAAGGCTTGCTTCGACACTTGCGGCTGACAATCCAGAAGCACAGGCAACGGCAGAACGACCCAAGAAGAAGAAGAGGGGGAAATACTCAGAGCCCACTGGTGAGTCTTGTAGTTTTAACTTATGTCCTCACTACCTTTCCCGCTGAACCTCTCAATCATCTGCTAAGATTGACGCAACTGGTTCATCTGTAGATCATTCAGAAACGGCAATGGAACAGCAGAAGCAGGAAGGCAACGCACGTCATAAGGGCAAGACAAAGGTGAACCATGCCGAAATAGACACTTCTGACTTCCTGCCGCGACCGGAGACGCCATGGAAAGTGGGAGCTCACGTATCGGCTGCTGGAGGGGTAGAAAATGCCGTCGTAAACGCTGCATCCATAGGGTAAGTTATTTCCACTAATTCACGCCCTACCCTTTCTCACCTTTACAGAGCAAACGCGTTCGCCTTATTTGTGAAATCTCAGCGAAAGTGGACATCTCCACCTATGAAGGACGGATCCGTCAGAGAATTCAAGAAGAGAATGAAAGATTTTGGATATACAAGTCGGATGGTTCTTCCACATGGAAGCTACCTCATTAATCTCGCAAACCCAGATGAGTAAGCCATTTATATTTCAGCGTGCTAAAGAGACGATTGATTTCTTCAAATTTAAATTGATAGAGATAAGCGGGAAAAGTCGTACGAATGCTTTTTAGATGATCTCAAGAGATGTGAGGCGCTGGGTTTGGAGCTATACAATTTCCAGTAAGTAGATTTCCTGAATCTGGTGATACATTTTGTAATATCATGGCGTAGTCCTGGGTCCACGGTCGGTGCAACCACCACTGAGGCTTCGCTAGGACACATCGCGGATTGCATCAACCGCGCTCACAAGGAGACAACTGTCATTACTACGGTTTTAGAGAACATGGTATGCCTTGATTCGCCTGCTCGGAGTTGTTTTCTCAATCCATCGATTCACACAGGCAGGAGCTGGTAATATTATTGGAGGTAATTTTGCTCATCTCGCCGGAATTATCGAACGCGTAGAGGATAAGAGCCGCGTCGGAATATGTCTCGATACATGTTCGTGACGTTTATTCTGAGCAGATATACCATTATATGACGTGCTGACTGCTACTTATGTAGGTCATTCGTTTGCAGCTGTACGTTTTTTAACTCTGCCTGTCACATGATAACGTGGATTCTATTTATCAGGGCTATGACATTCACACCAAAGAAGGGTGGAAGTACGTTATTCCTCTGGATTCTTCCCTGCTTCTTAATATTCAGTCTGAACCTGCAGCGCAACATGTATGTTTCCTTATCTTATTCAACTTCTATTTTTCGCAGTTTGACATCCTTTATTTTTTCAGTGACAAAATTCGAGGAGGAAGTCGGATTAAAATACCTTCGCGCCATGCACCTCAACGACTCCAAGACACCATGTAATTCCAGGAAGGATAGACATGAGAACATTGGACTGTAATTATCTCTCCCACTACGTTCATTTTGACTGTTTTTGATGTTGCATATAGCGGCCATCTAGGACTCCAAGCCTTCCACCACGTCCTCACCGATCCGAGAACGCAAAATATCCCCCTTATCCTTGAAACGCCTACATTCGACAACAATCGCGCAGTATGGGGTACCGAGATCGCCGTTCTTAATCGCCTCTCGGGTTCCAGCATCCGTGGTAAAGTTGCAGACGATGTGGCCTTCGACGATTTAACGACTGAGCTGAAGTCTGCAATAAAGAGTGTTGAGGGAAAGAAAGGAGGCGGAACGAGGTCAAAAGCAAAGAAAATAGTAACGAAAAGGAAGGGGGATGGAAACGAAAACGAAAACGATGCTGACGAGGAAGGAGACTCAACGGATGATGCAGAGTTAGAAAAGAAGTAGGTATAGTACGGCCGCCGTTGCATATTTTACAAGGAGACTTGAACTTAGGAACTGAATTTCGC
This sequence comes from Gymnopilus junonius, assembly GCA_015501075.1. Lineage (NCBI taxonomy): Eukaryota > Fungi > Basidiomycota > Agaricomycetes > Agaricales > Galerinaceae > Gymnopilus > Gymnopilus junonius. The sequence goes on along the minus strand of JADNYJ010000785.1, from coordinate 392 downwards.
TAATAAATTAACTTCCTTGGAGATATAAGGTCATATACTCCATCCGTTTGGACAATGTCTACATGTAAATTCATCTTCTGGCGACCGACATACATGGCATGGATTATTCAATCGGGATTCATTCCAATGGTCCCTCATGAAGGAATAAGTTACGCCCACTTGCTTGACTTCACTTGATGCTATCATTCACTGTAGTCGTTAGCAAATTAAAGGTAAGCGTAAAATGTGAAGTTCGAACGTTGATTGGTTGACTGACTACGACTCTGCAGCGTTTTGTATTGGTCAGCTGAAGCTTATTTCCAGAGCGCAGGCTGCGCAATACTTAGATGGCTGGTTCCCAGAATAGTAAATAAAACTGTGACAAACTTTGACGGCTGCTTGTACAGCCAGGT